>NW_022994944.1:0-261312 GCF_902806645.1 Magallana gigas
TTTGACAAACATTGATGGTACAATGTAACAATAGAATATAGTAGAGAAAAAAAAAGGAAAAAATAAGTGGAATCAAAATGCTTGGTACCGGGTATTATTTATGTACAAAATGAAAAATAGTTGTAGAAAGCTAGCAGTTCAGCTGTTTGAGTGACACTGTGAATAATGCATTAAAACTTAAATCTTTTGGTAGCTAATATATAATCATGTACAATCTTGAATATAGCAACATTTTCGTTATAAGGCAAACTACTGTCCCCATATAACAATAAGTCCAGAGAGATGGGGATATATAAGTGTAAATTACTTATTGACTGTATAAAAACTTGCCTCTGTGCATCATAATGTGGACAGACAAAAAAATAATGATAAGCATTTTCAGATACATAACCACACATATCACAAATAGAATTTTCACACAAAAAATGATTGAATAGGTCAGCATTTAAATTGCTTGCATTATTTCTTATCTGACAATGTATAATATTTACTTTTCTGTTTCCAAAGTCATAAAGTTTGTTTGGCTTTCTAAAGAATATGTTTTTTATAGCTGTTTTGAATGAAGACTCAGTTGGTAAAATTCTAATGTGAAGGGGTAATTCATTCCATAATTTTATAGACGAAGGTAGAAAACTGTTCATAAAGGCAGTTGTTTTTATCTGGGGTATAACAAATTTAAAATCATCTTGGTGTCTTAGTGAGTAATTATTTTGTGGTGTACATGGCATAAGTAAATCCTGTAGATATTTGGGAGCAAGACCATGGGCCATTTTATAAAATAATGTGAGTTTATGAACCTTTCTTCTATCTGATAGTAGATCAATACCCAATTCATCATATAGAGCTGACCTGGATGAGTTACTTCTAAGACCTGATATAATCCTTGCAGCAGTTACTTGAATATCTTCTAGAAGTTTGACTTCTCTATCATAACAATTATCCCAAACTATATCAGCATATTCTAAAACTGGTCTTATAAATGAAAAATATATTTTTTTTTAGAGAGCATCTACATAGCTTATATTTAACAAGTTTCAATAGGTTTAACCTTATACAAGCTTTTTCATGAATAGAATTAATATGTTGTTTCCAACCTCCATCATATTGGAGATTTACACCAAGATGGATGTGACTATCAACTTTTTGTATAAATGGACCATGGACACCAAACTGCACAGGGGGATGAGATATATTTTTTCTACTAAAATCAAGGTTTTTGGTTTTACTGGGATTAAAATAAACTGCCCATATGTCAGACCATTTACATATTTTGTCAAGATCAGAAACAAGTGAATTTGTTACAGCCTGTGTGTCATTGTCAACAATAACATAAACTTCAATATAATAACTTACTATGGGTACATGTATGTATAATATTACACTGAACGGATTATTGGGCGAACTGATATTTCAACGTGTTTGACTTACCTTCATAATTATTGATGTAGATAAAAGATACGGCTACTTAAAAGATACACATGTAAAAATAAATTCATAGAAGATTTAAATCATCTAGGTATAGACTTTATTTGCTACATGTACATTACCTGGGAAGACCCATCCACTCCGTCCTTTACAGCAAAGCATGGAGTGCATGGGTTTTTTCCAGCGGAGATAGGCTGCAGAGGATTCCCAGCCCAGTCTACGTGGAGAGCAATGACATACCCTGGGGATTAAGGGGAAAAGAACGAAAGGCAGGAATACGGAGACTGTCAACAACAGCAGAGAAGAGCAGTGCAGAGCTGGAAGCCATCTACAGACGGGCAATGGTTTGGCCAATCATTGCCGACACACCACTTCGAGGACGTTCCAGGATAGGAGTCGAAACGACCGACGACGGGTGGACCTGGCTGACGACGTCTGTAGATTTAGCAGTAAACTCACTGTTTTAGGTATTATACTTACTGATACAGGATAGTAAGTCAACCTGCCTAGTAAGCTATGTTTATTCGGACGCTGCATAGGATAGCAAACGGTTGCCCAAAGAATGCTCGTGGATCGAATTTAAAGGAAATTGAGAATAAATATAGAAATTATAAAAATGAAGCTAAATGGTCTCTTCATCTCGTAAATTGTATTTTCATGACAATACTTAGTTCATACATCTGTACATGTACATGTATACGTCACGAGGTCTCTACATGCAATCTGTACGTCACGAAATAAAGTTCTTTTCAAATACCTTGTCATACTATTATTAACATTTTTGTGATCAGTGTTTAAATAATATTATCCAAACGTTTATTACATACTAAACAACTTTCAATTTGACGACATTTATTTAGGAACTCAGTTATAACTTTTGTCTATTTTTCTTTTTTTTTCTCCGAAATTATAATTACGAGCACACATTTACTTCAATTCTCTCAAAACTGAAAACAAAATGTAGATTATTTGTGGTATTTTTTGAAACAACGACAGTAAACAAAAAAACACCACATTATTAAGTAGTCTTTCTATCAGAAAGGTGCTCAGACCCGAAAATCAATACAGAAAATTAAAAAGAACTCTATGATTCAATTTCAACAATTGTTTCTTTTTTATTTTCATGTAACATCTTTATAGCATGTATAATGGACATGGTTTTTATTTATTTCAATTTTCAACAAATAACAGGTTACCGTAATAAATATAGGACAATGTATATAAATGTATATCAAAAGAATAATTATTAAAAAAAAATTCTGCTCAAAATCAATTGACCTAATCAATATCTCATTGAAAAGAGTACAACATTTTTTTTCCCAATAGACTCGGCGTATGCCAAAAAATTACAGAACTCTGCGTACAAGTTTCTAGTACACCAAACGTTAAATCACGTGCATTTCCGTGCATATACAGGTATCACGATATATATCTGTCAGAGCCGAATATGCTTGAAACTTGCACAGGAATGGAATATGTTATCGGATATATTAGTGAACTTCGTAAAAAATGCACATGAATACATAGATCAATACATGCGGGCATTTTTTAAGTTCTGTTACACAACATGGGTTTTTCCATAATTCAAAATATATGCGAAAAAAAATCAATACATGAGCAGACAGATAGAAATCCACACATAGTAAAACACTGTGTTGCAATAATGCAACAGAAATAATACATGTATAGCACCACACGCCACCAATCGTAACCTCTTGGTTTTCTTCGGAAGAAAAGTAATGATCATTCGGGTAATTATCATTTTCATTCAAATTTCCCGCCAAATAACTTCACAATATCACAACTGCCCGTAAAGGAAATGGATTTCGCTTTTAAATGTAAGAGTGACAAATGAATCTGATCACTAAATCGCACAACACATTTTCCTGAATCCAATGAATTCATCTAGTAGATGCAACTAGAGGTACATGTGCACCCAAACTAGACAGAAACCCCAAATAGCGAATAGTGTTAAATTGCGTCAAATGTAATGGATTTGCACAGAAATATCACAATATACAAAAAAATTGAAACCTAGCTAGTCCTTGGCGTAAAACAATAGAAAAGTCAAGCCCTGAGAGGTTAGGAATTTCGGCGCCATATTGCCATGTTATCCTTTGAGTTTTCCTTCTTTGAAAAGGAAAACAGCTTCACCCGGTTTCTTCTCACCTGTCGTTTAAATGTACTAAATGTTTTCCTTGCGCCAAAAAGTCGTGCAAGTCCTGAAACTTCTTGCTCTTTTGAATGCTTTGTAAAAGGTCAATGATACTATCATAGTCGAGATGTTCCGGGTGCCAGTCGCCCTGCGGAATCATGTGATAGTCGATCTCTTCGTCGCGAGAACAGAACGAGACTATGACGGTTCCTATTATTAGAATGATGATGGTGATCAGCATTAGGACACCGGCGATTAGAAGACACGTGCTTTCTACGGCCATAATGAAGGATTCCTTTACTTCTGCAAAAATATTTTAGAAACAAAACAATAAGTTTCACAGGAAATGATACGAAGTACATTGTATATAATGAAAATTATTAACATGGTGTTTATTATCATCACGGTATGGTCTGACATATATCGGGGGAGGATAAGTGACCTTATAAAAACCATCATATGTAGTAAGTAATAAAGATGTTGACATATATAGTTTACTACCTTCAAGATATGGTGTGACGTATTTCGGGGAGGATATGTGACCTTCTAAATCATTACCACTCATTTGACAGCAAGCCTCCTGTACAAAAAAAAAGAAGAAAAGAATAAATATAATGGGAGAGAACTTAAAGCAAGTTTTTTCAGGTGAATTATTGAGAAGGAGTCGGGGAAGAAGGGGTGGGGAGTAATTCAGCATCTCACTGATCTCAGTAATTTTTAATACATGTAGTACAAAAATGATGTTTTCCAGGGGTGGGAGGTTTGAGGGATAATTTTGTTTGCGAGAGGGGGTGGTGGTGGTGGTCAGGGTCTATTTGCGGTAAGTGGTAAGTATACTTTGTACATTGAAACAGTCTGATCTGAAAAAAAACTGCTCCTTTTTTTTCAGGTAAACTGACGAACTGCCCCTACGCCCCCCCCCCCCCAATTAATCTGGATAACTCCTTAATACAGACTGGTTCAATGAATAAAGATATATAATATCTTACCACCCACACAGTATCGGTTTTTTGTTAAAAGTACTGCGCATAACGCAGCACCTGTCAGTATCAATAACTATGACAATGAACTGGCATAGTATTCACGTGTGGACGGAATGTGGGGGGTGGGGTACGTGGGGTAGGGGTATTGATGAGAGGGAGGAAAAAAATAAACGGTATATAAGCGTACTACCGGTACATTGTGAATGTTGAATTCACATAGGATCGTCATTTATCTGATAAACACATCGCAATAAGCGTGCAACACGTGTCAAAATCAAGTCCCCCTACCTCTTTATCAAGAATCTCCAGAATTCGTTAAACTAGAACATTCATCATAAAAGCACGTACCATGTCTGTCGTCTGATCATGCGATTTCATAAAACCTACCTTGACTGTCGTTGTTAACGTTAAACAAAAACATCCTATAGGTAAGAAGCTACACATATTCTGGGATGGCCTTACACAGCTATATAGAGGAGTGGGATTTATACGATGCACTGCGTAGCAGGTTGTTATTATTGGCGCTATTTAGCTCTGGTGTGAGCGCACCAGCTGGTGGCTAAACGAAATGTGTATTCATCGGTTGTCTGACGTTGACACATAATAGCATTTGTTATCGTGGGGCGCGGATCCAGAAATATTCCTATCTAATTTACTTTTATCAAAGCTTAAATGTTCGTCATAAATCGGAATGGTAGTTAAAATTCAGCCTTGATTTTTTAATTTTGTTTTGCTTGCTTTCATGTAAAAATGCGGCCATTAGCAAGAATAAAAGTTAAAATTACATATGCAACATGTAATATAAAATTTAGTTTATCTTAATCCAAAACAACCCTGAGTTACCTTTTCCAGATTCAAAAGAAAATTACCTTAATAATAGAGTCGATAAAACATTTACATTGAAATAATTTTTACATGTATGTATAGTTTGTAAATCAATTCTGCGGTTCGTAATATTTCCTTATTACTACATGTATTGATCTTTATCTTAAAATTTGAGTTTATTATCGATCTTTTTCTTAAAGTTTTTGATAATTTTATCTATTTATGTGTGTGATGAGAGAGAGAGAGAGAGAGAGAGAGAGAGAGAGAGAGAGAGAGAGAGAGAGAGAGAGAAATTTCGTATTCATGAAAATTGTAGCTGGTTTAGATAAAGTTTGTGACTTCAGCACCTTTATTTGCATTCGTGCACATATCAAGCAATATTACCAATGTTAATATAAAAAACTCTGAAATGTTTCGGAGGTTTTTACAACGTTTACTAGATTTATACATGCACTCCTGATACATGTAGGAGTTGAAGTGCACAGTTATGCATATTAAATGATCAAGTGTTGTACATAAAAGATTTAACCCGCCTCGACCATCTTCCAAAGTCAAGGGTTTCTGATCCGCTCCGCTCTGCATTTTAATTAAGAGCGAAACGGACCAGAAACCCTCGACTTGGGAAGATGGCCTCGACTGATTTCCCCCGAAAAAGGGTTTGATTGCCGTGACCATGCATTTAGTCTACATCTCATTGAAATGAGGGGCTCTGTATTAAAACCTAAGATAATATACATATAGCTAAAGTGTTTTGGATTGTTCTTCAACAAAATTAATAGTTGACCATAGCTTAAAAATATAGCGAAAAAATTAATGTAAATATGATATTATAGATGGACGATGAATATTTTTGAAAGCATTAAATGTTTCGTAGATATTTTCTGCGGCCAAAATTCACGGGAAATGAGGAGGGGGCACCAGCTGAATTAGCTAATTAACTCAACAAAGTAATCGTATGCTTGCATACTTATTAATACACAATCGTTGTTTACCTGTACGCATTTTATGAATAATTCAGTGGCATGAAGACATTTTACCTATAACATGCATGCAACCAGAAAACAGCTACATGTATGATCGTACGATCACACCACACGAAAAGGATTTCGCAATTTAGATTCCCAAGAAGCTAAATCTTGACTGCTTGTATCTATATCTACTGAAATTACAATATTAAATCATTATATATACTGTTGAGCTATACAACCCAAACTTCTGCACTGTACCTTACTTTTACAATATACATGCAAGTATTATGCACAATCACCCCCTTTACGTTATATCAATGGCGAGAGAGAGAGCGAGAGTGCGGCGGAACCACGCCGTGTTGATGGATTCCTTTAAATTCCATGAAAACAACGTGTCTCGCGAGCAGAAAGCCCAGGTAAAAAGTCTTCAACTGTTCAAAGAATACTTACATATAAACCACTGGAAACTTTGGTACATGACTCCCGAGCGGCACATGTTAGCTGCTCCATCACGGCTAGCTGTTGACCTGCAGTCAAGATTGTAAGAAAAAATACTATAACATCAGTATAGAAACTGTTTCACACCGGGTCGTTTCGCAATCCACCTGTCCAATACCTATGTGGGACCATTGTTGCTATCCAATGCGAAGGTAAACATACCTCGCGCTCAGGTGTGTAGAAATTAGGTCAAGCGGCAACTTGTCAGGTAAAAATAAATGTAAGGTATCGCGTTGTGTATAACTAGGTGTTCGTTTTACCATATCTATTTGAAATTTAAAATGGCACGTGAGACGATAAATAAAATACATGTACCCACATGCAGTGGCTTAGTTTCATTTTTGCACCTAACTGCGACATATTTGATTTATATTCTCTAATGATTGAGAGTAACAGTATAATCAATTTCTATTCATTTCATAGCGAGAAAAAAATATGCTATTAATCTGCCATTTACCAATACTTTTAAGAGAGGGGGGGGGGGGTTCATTTGAATAAATCATGAACATATTAATTCTACAGGGAAAATTAAAAACATCAGACAAATAACAAGCATTTACTGCGTGTTTAGCTTTCTGGATTGTCTTCCTTTGTTTGTTATTTTTCTGAGGAATTCCGTTTCCTCATTCTAATCATGAAAGACAACTCTGTCTCTCTTATCGCAAACACATGACGAGATATGATACTGTTAATATATTAATAATTTACATTCCATTTTTTTTTAATTTCTCAAATTTTATAAATCGCGATCGGTATTCCCTTTTACCGATCTACTAATGCGCACGTGTGTTAAAATCTTCAACAATAGAATAATTATACATGTATTTCATCACAGTTTTTATAAAGGAGTATTTCCATTGCCAATTCAAATTTCTAAATCCCAAATACTATTAGTTGCCTCGTAATAATTCTACTGACAAAACAAACAGAAATTCACGAGCGATTTGACTGCTGAATAAACACAAATTTTGAAAATAATGCTTAGGCTTACTTGATTATGAATATGTTTATGAAAATATTTTTCCAACACAATTCCAGCACTTATAAGGTTTAGAAGTTAAATTAATAAATCAATATTTCATTTATGAAGCACACATGATAAGGAGTGGACGGCAGATATTTTGACTATTTAAACCATCTCCTTTCTTGCAGACAAAATGCACATGATCAAAAAAGAGGTGTGCTAAAAATACAATACAAACGACAGAGGAGTAGATCCCCGAAAGGTTACATTTTTAAACCGATGACTTTGTCAAAATGATGATTAGTACATTAAATTAAATTATATACATAACTGAAATGATTATTTGAGTTTACCAGGACGGTGTGGGGTCCGAGGCATATTTTTGGGTAATTTTATAATGTAAATTTAAAGAAATTTGAATTTTGTAGGGGGGGGGGTAGCTGCATGCCTCCCCCACCCCATCTAGATCAATGCATGACATCTATAATATAATTATCTCTTATAGATTTTTATTGTAGTTTTAATTCTTTGAATTTTAAAACATTAATGAAACAGATACACAAAACGTGTGTATAAAAGCCATTTATATGATAAATACTAGTAATGCATACATCTCGTTGCCAGTTTTCCGTCCACTAGCTGCAGATCTGTACATATAACGCTACAAAAAAACAACTGACATGCCAAGACAACGCTTATATACTAGTTGAGCTACAGACCTGTAGCTATCCCTCCCCATGTAAGTCAGTGAGCTCAAAATAGATCTTAGTGTCAAAGGATCTTTATTGGAATACCAGGATCTCTCTCCGTCTGTCTGTCTCTCTCTCCTCTTATTTTTTATGAACACACAGAGAGAGAGAGAGAGAGAGAGAGAGAGAGAGAGAGAGAGAGAGAGAGAGAGAGAGAGAGAGAGAGAGAGAGAGAGAGAGAGAGAGAGAGAGAGAGAGAGAGAGAGAGAGAGAAGCAGGTCGAATTTTTAAAAAATCAGATTATTTTTTTCCTTCCTTTTTCTATATCACAACCTCGCAATTTAAAACATAAAATATCTACATGTAATATACTTAGATATCTCTTCATATTTACATTATCAAAATTGTATGTATTAGAATCTACATGTATACAATTCTTTACCTCTAAACACGGATTCTGCTGTCATGTCTGAATCCTGTAATTACACTGAACAAGATAGGATCTCTACTTGTTAAACCATTCACTAGCGGAAAATTCACATTACATATCAACACATGTAATACCGTCGATAACACTATACAGCTAAATATATATATATATATATATAACTTCTACGCGTGCGTATTTATATAAATATCTCTAATTATATGACAATAGGTCTAACTCAATATCAGCTGCTTCTAATATGATGTGAGAGGGTATATTTCGTTCGCTGTATGTTATTTATAAATGATGACATAAATGGAATATCCTTCCTATATACATTTACTGCGTACGAAAACTACGTAGGACATATATACATGTACATAGTACATCAATAAACATCCAACATGTACATGGTTCATGTAAATATGTCGTTATTATTTTCTGTTTTCACATGCGACGCGTGCCAGTGATGGACTTTATCCCCCTACTGATGGGTACATGTTTGATATTTTCAGTGACGAATGACAATCTCGTGCATGCTAGCGCTCAATGTCTATACAGATAATAACTTAAAAAGGCGCTACATGAAACGTTGCATATATGAAACTCTCCTTTCGGTGCAGGGATTTTTTTCTTCTGATAGTTACAAGTAAATTCAGGGAATAACATAGGAATTACTTCGGAAGTTAAAAAAAAATCTTAAGCTGTAAATATATCTTTCCATTTGCATAGATGTATGTTTCAAGATTACATGTCTTTATCTGCCAGACTCTCTGTTCGTTTGAAAGTACGTCTTTCCTTCCAAGAACATTCCGGCTTTTATTATAGATATTATTTAGAATGATCTCAAATAATCACGTAAGAAAACCCGGAACCCAAACTTAACTTTATTTTTGTCATGTTATATTACAACACAGATTTGTCATCTTTAAGCACGGAAGGAATAAAAATAAAGTCTATAATGTACTTGTAATATATTTATGATTTTTTTTTAAAATTAGAAGTAAGAGATAAGAGATTAATCTTATATGAAAATGACGATTATTCTCCATTAGGTTTTAAAATTAATGTTATTACGCCAACTTACAGATACATATATATTAATATCCGCAAATGATATATGAATTAAAAGCGGATATTAAATTTTTTATTTTAAATATTATTCTTAACCATTGCTAAATTAATATGAAACAAAATTAACCAACGACATGTGGTATTGTGGTTTGATAATAAAAGAAGTATCCAGATAAACACAGTATTCATTGGGTTCTCAAAAATCCTCAGCTGAAACCTCTCTAGAATGCTCAATTGCAATTACCGGAAATAAACTCCCGCATCCGGAAATAAAACCTTAATTACCTCTTGCGCACAGAAGAATCGATCAAACAACTCGCGCGCTTTAGCAATTGATCCACCTCTCCAAATAAAATCACCTGTCGCGCAAATAACCAGATACCAAACGGACACCTTGCTCATTAACGGTTCAACACAAATTCACGGCACACTCTGTTGTGTAAGAATTTAAATTTCTCTTTACTCAACCGAGACTTTTAATTTTTCAAACATTCGAAACCATGCGATATCTATAAAATGCATTGATAAGAAAACCCCGAGTCCCCAGGTGTCAAATTCATTTTCTCACTTCGCCGAACCTGAAATTACCTCAGAAGTACACCACATAGAAGGCAGAGAGGGGGATAATTGGTATATCCGAAACATAAACTAATTCGCCCCAGAGCTTTACATGTAATGAAATCCGATTAAAGGAGATTTAACTTTTTTGTTCGCTATCCTTGAATTTCGTCTCGATCGAGTCAACTCTATGGGTCTCCGTAGCGACGTTGGTATCATGTGACCAGGCCTCCAGTCCTGTGTTGTGTGTGTGTGTGCAATATGGCTATTGGTAGATAGAGGATTTATATGGGACTGTAATTGTAGAAGATATATATCTCGATAATCAAACATTAATATATGGATTTAACTAGACTTCTAAGGTAAGGATATTCTTAGGTTGAATTTAAAAAAAAAAAAAATCTTTATTTTTACAAGTTTTAAACCGTTACATGTATTAATCTTTCACCTGTCTCAAAAGTTATCGTCACTTGAAGAAGGTGTTTATATAATCAATTGTTTCTATTCTTGCTATCAATAATAATCATATTACGATGTATACTTTGGTGGCATATGTATACATCATAATACATGTAAAAAAAACCCAACAAAAAACCATAAAATAACGATCAAAATATATAAGCTTGATTTCTACAGCGAACAGGCTTTATTTGATAATATGCAATCAGCCGTGTTTACGAGAGAGACAGAAAGAGAAAGAGAGAGATAAACATTTTTCTAGCACGATTCCAAAATGATTTTTATTCTATTGTTGGTGAATCCATTAATGCATAGACATTTCGCTACCATACATGAAAACCATCCGTTTGTGACCCAAACAAACGGAACTCAAATACGTACGGGCGCTAACATAGGAAATCAATGTTTTGAACGTTATTAAAAAAAGCGGAAACTTTTGGTCAAAAGAACTGGAAGTCAAACAGAAAAAAAAACTCTTCGAATGTAGTGAATAAAGCTTTGTTTGCCTGCTCGTTTTCTCCATTGATTTCGACATTACTGTAGTTTGTAAGGAATTTTTTTTTTTAAAAAGGTGCTGTCAATGAGTAATGAATTGAAAGGAAACCGAAGTTCCAAGGCAAAAATGTTATTCAATTCCAATGAACATTATCATTGGGTTTTTTTTTTGTTTTTTTTTTGTCCTTTGGTGTCTCATTGCAAGAATTAAACATACTAAGACAATGATACCGTATACATGTATACACCTTATGAAGGAACACAAATTGTGGTGATCGAATCAGTCACAAGAATTATCGCTGATTCATTTCGAAGTTCATTCCTTTATTTCCAATCTCTCTCTCTCTCTCTTGCCCTCTCTCTATTTCAATGGGATTGAATAATAAATGACGACTGAAGTTGAAACATACACGAATTTAATTGAATTGCAGATTATGCGAGTGCATATGCATATACTGGTAGGTAAAAAAAAGAAAAACTCTCCCGTTCGTCTAGGTTTCTATAAAAATCGATAATAATTGTTATATCATGGATTTCTCTCGATCTTTATCTCTCTATCACTCTTAAAACGTGATCTCAGAGAGAGAGAGAGAGAGAGAGAGAGAGAGAGAGAGAGAGAGAGAGAGAGAGAGAGAGAGAGAGAGAGAGAGAGAGAGAGAGAGAGAGAGAGAGAGAGAGAGAGAGACAGACAGACAGACAGACAGAGAGAGAGAGAGAGAGACAGACAGAGAGAGACAGAGAGAGAGACAGAGAGAGAGAGAGAGAGAGAGAGAGAGAGAGAGAGAGAGAGAGAGAGAGGGAGACAGAGAGAGAGAGAGAGAGAGAGAGAGAAAGAGACACTCACAGAGAGAGAGAGAGACACAGAGAGACAGACACACACAGAGAGACAGAGAGAGAGAGAGAGAGAGAGAGAGAGAAGCAGTTCAATATTCAAACAAATCTCGGCGGATTAAGCAAATCCTGTAAAAATCGACAATTGATGAATAATGTTAAACAATAAAGCAGGTATCCAACAGAGAGTGAAAAAGTGAAATGTTCAATTTCAGTTTTTACCTCTCTTATCAGGATTAGGGTTTTGTTTATTCAAGAATTGCACTATTGTTCGACCCAACTCGGTTGGGTTCTATACTGAAATTTAAAACTGGGATAATCATTACCGATTTTTTCAATGAGACACGGGAAACTTCGGCTTTAAATCCGTCTGGTTTTGTTAAAAGTCCGATATATAAATCTCATTTTTGGTCTCGTCGTCAATTAAATACAACGAAGTATTAAATGAATGTTTGATCGACCAAACTTGCTTTTGATAGCATTCGAATTGAAAAATTCATAATTGCTTACGTATTGGTTTTGGAAATGTATAATTTATTGTTACCATGTACTTGTAAAATCGTGAAATAAAAACCGCTGTGTTGACATAAAGTGTATTGAGGTTGTTTCAATAGGTTTGCTGAAAATGGGTTGCAATAATATTTAACAGTGAGTATACAAAATCGAAGGCTACAATTGTGACCTCAAATGTTAACAGTCATTTTCGAATTTCTGAAGCAAACATAAAAATCAAGCAAAATCACGCTTTCCAATTGTTAGTAAATATGTTATTTCATTTCCTTCACGAGTATAACTTTACATAGGAACCTTAGACCACCATTTTATATTTGGTTTCTTGTTTATTTTACAGGCACCAATAGTTAGTACGTAGTAAAACAAAGAAGAGGAATAAGAAATCCAACTCCAAAATGGCAGCTACAACGACCCTGCCGAAGATTTCCCGCACCCCGCTGGCTACACCCGTCCCCCCATCCATCCAACGCGCCAACTCCATGTACGGAGCCTACCCCCCTCGTGAACTGTCTAGCTCCATGAGCTTGGTCCGGATCCCCCCTCGGGTGAATCCCCTGGCCCCACCCCCTCCCCGCAAACGAATCCAGGACCACTGGGAGACAGTGGAACAACACTGGCACAATGACCAGAGGCGGATCCTGATGCAACAACGGGAGCACCAGCGGTATCACTCCGCCTGGGCCAAGGCTTTCTACGGGGCACCTGCCGAGAAAGAGCAATACAGGTGAGAGAAATAGATTGAGTGAAGGGATAGAGACTGTAAATCAGTTTTAGAGAGAGAGAGAGAGAGAGAGAGAGAGAGAGAGAGAGAGAGAGAGAGAGAGAGAGAGAGAGCACGAGCATGAGTCATCGAAAGAGAGAAAAGAGGGAAAATGTTGTTGACATAATTTCGCATCTGAATTTCGTTCTTGTGTATTTTTCTACATGTAATTAATGAAAGACAAGAACAAGCACACACCTGTTCTCTGTCAAGTGCATTAAACTATAAGTCAAGTCTAATCTATTTTGATACAGGTATTATTCCCGTAATCTGTATATGGATACGAATCCATAACGATAAGAGGTTTTATTTGAGACTTTTTTCGAAAATTACATGTAGATCACCCCATTTAAATATATTTATGTATGAATTATTGTCAAATCTTTTTAACAAGACATTTTTGACCCTGTTCTAACACCTGCACAATGCACACGGACTTATAGGGCAGTTCCCAATCAACGAGAGTTGAGGATTTTACTTTCTCTTATTAACTCGAGATATTTGGAGAGCACTTCAAACATAAGTAGGGCAATATTGGCCCCGCTTGCAGTTTGTGCTCATTTCAGTGTCAACTTGTCAAAGTTTTCGATTTGTTATCAAAGAGGCACAGATTAAGGTTTGCAACACATACCGTCATTATTTTAACCAAGGTGTTAAAAATTTCTATTTAAATTTCTCCGTATCTAGGGACGCCTGATAGGGGGAAAAGAAAAATGATCCACACTTACGTAAACCGTTTCGATCGTTCAGTACCTTAGCAATCAATAAATATATAAAAGTTATCTAAGAATTTTTGCAAATTGTAATTCCTTTACAAATGAAAGATAAGCCAGTCTCCTTTTAATGTACTCTGGTTTTTAGGAAGGGTAGATTAACAGAGACCGGCTACCTATAATCGGGAGGTCTCGTTGGTGCGACACGAATGCGCACTCCAAAATGTCATCTAGACGCTTGACAGTGATTAAGATTGCTATGAAAGCTACGACCTTTTTGGAAGAGTCTATAAATCGCAAAGAATATGGGAAGGGGGTATGAAAGCAAAGTTTGAACACCTTTTTGCTCGTATAAATGAATACAGGAATTGATAAAGCAAAGTTTTGCAAAAAAACGTGTTAAGAGCTCAAGGCGTTTCACTGCTCCATGTGTTAGAAAGTTTTGAAGTTTTGGAATTTTGATGGTATTAAAACGCTGTTTTATTTTCACACTGTAATTTCTACTTGGAAGTTGTTTTAATTGTTCGAGCGAAGTCAAGGGTTTGTCCTTTTAAATGACCCGTTTTCTTTTAAAGTTTGGTATTGGACATCAAAATAAAATTTATTGAATCGAGTGATTTTTTTTTATGAATCACAGTTCAATCAAAATGGCTTAATTCCCGTCAAGCTACTAAACGCCAAAGAAATACACAGACACTTCAAAGGAAATAAAATTGTGAGACTTCTAGCAATTAACGGCAAAAGACTGTAAAAATCCAGAGTCATTTAATCCTTCAACGCGTTCATAAAGCCTGGAAGAATCCATTACAACCCTAAAATCGACAATTCACAAAAAGCTCTTAGTTTAACTGTTTTAGAGCAATTTTAGCCATAAAGAGCAACACTTAATTTAATTGGAGAGAGAGAGAGAGAGAGAGAGAGAGAGAGAGTATTCAATTGCATCCTCCACCTTCACGTTTTTTAATTAACGTACTAGGACTAATTTTAAAAGCTCTAATTTGCTATTTCCACAAGACCGCCATTGTTGACAATAGATTATGTTATCAAATATATTGGACAAACAGTGGCCGACCTATAGGTAAACATTGACGTACCCACCCATTCTGTCGCTCCAGACGGCTGTTCTGTATATTTTGCATACTTTGATCACAGAACAGCAGTCTGTTGACAAATAGCATTTAGAGCTTTGATCCAAAACTTACACACTACTGATGCCGCAAACTAAGCAGGACTTTTTTTTCTTCAAATTTATACATTTGTCCTCAAATGGGTCATATCATATGAGAGAGAGAGAGAGAGAGAGAGAGAGAGAGAGAGAGAGAGAGAGAGAGAGAGAGAGAGAGAGAGAGCAAATCCTTGCATTTAATAACCTCAACAATATTAAATGGTGTATTAATTTCCATTTGTGATTTTCAACAATTTTTTATAACCATTTACCTTGATATGCTCAAATGTAAGCTGATACTTAGCGGTACGCGTTTAAAAATTTCAAATGGCTTCATCTCCGGGTTAATAAGCAATTTAAATGCAATTTAATGCTATTGATTATTCGTCGGCATAAAGAGTAAAGTGTTTAGTTGTTCTGAGAGATATACAAGAGCATTTGAAGAAATTTTTCTAAATATAAAACCCGGATCAAATCGATATTTTACAACAATGCACATATTGTGCTTGAGCAAACAAGATGTAAAAAATATTTAGCGGAAAGAAAAAAGACCTAGGTTAATCTTCGCAAAAGAGCTCTTATTTTTGGAACGTCCTGTAACCGGGAAAGAGAGAAATAAAACGCGATAACTCAAGTGTTTGAAACACCAAGCCATTTTTTCTAAGTATTCATTCATGAGAACAGGTATATGATTTCAGTATATATTTTAGCAGACAACGTTAGAGATATGGTGCAGTGTAGTAGAAACTTCCGAATTCGAACTTGTCATCAAAATGAAAAAAAAAACAATTAACAAACATTAGAATCATTTCAACAAGACCTTGGACTTTTGGTAGGACGTGACTATCAATTTCTTGCGCGAAAACAAGTTGAAAATGACGCTGGTTTCAAGCAAAATATGCACCGATTGCGAAGTCTTAGCCCAGAAGCCAGCCAAAAATTTCAAACAGCCATGACTGAGTGACCAACGATGAAATAGACAATTTACGTCACATTGCTGTTTGATGCAACTTCTCTTTTTAAAAATGTTCTTTAAAAAATATGATATCAGTACTGTATACATGTTTACATGTAATCATATTATAATTATTTATTTTATATACTTGAAATTCGTAGTTTATGTACATTTTACCGCTTGATAACTTACCAACACCTTTTTTTCCTCCATTCACAGAAAACACTTCCGGGATGTTCTCAAACAACAAATGGCGGACCAAGATATCAGTAAAAGTGTAGCCTTCAAAGAAAAATGTCAGGAAAGTAAGCAGTCTATAGCCTACGACAACGATTGTCGTCAGAAGGATATGGACGCCTATGTAAAAAAACACGTTTACTTACAAAACTTCAGGGACGGAAATAAAAATGTAGGTCTATCTTTGTTTGCATCTGTGCCTCGTTTTCTGCTTCTATAAATATACATAATGTATATCTAATCACATTAAACCAGGGTGTATCTGTTGAACATATGTGAATCTTGGTGTATTAATATATACAATCATGTAAGTATCTTTGGATCTAAAATCATTTACAACGTACATATCTATTTTTTTTTTTTTTGCATTTCATCATGTTAATTAGATTAGAATTTTGCAAATCTGTAAATACACAGTGTTCCTTTTCAGTTAAGTATCCGTATTAGTGTGTGAAATATATCAATCTGATATAATTTATGTTCCATTTAAACTGAATAATGCGTAATTAGTCATACCTTTCTAAATAGAAAGCCCATCCTTCCCAATATACTTTTTAAAAGAAACAACCAACTTTTTTTTTGCGTGTTATACATTTTCGCAGATTTCACGAAAAATTGACCATCGCGAGAAAATTGACCTTATTTACCGCGAATCACCCTTTCATTGCCAGTCGATTTGAAAAGACTATGATATCTATATACATTTGCGTAGAGGCGAAAATTATCCACAAGTTGTTTTTCTTATAAGTTACAAATTATAAATGTTGGTTTACAGTAATATATTAACAAAGCCGTTTTATGAAGTCGATGAGGGATTGTCTGTTAGCATAATTCTATATCGACGAAGAGCCGAGAAAAGAAGTTTTAGATCGATTTTGGTTTTTTTTCAGCGCTAGCTACGAGTCGATTTCATATTTTTTTGCGTAGAAGAAAATTAAAAGCTTAAGTTGTTATGATATCATTGATTTGAAATGATTAGTTATTAAATCTTTAATAATGCTCCTCTTATTGAAGTTTTGAAGGCAAAGTATACGCTAATTGATTTTTTTAAAAAATGGATGTGGGATTTGCTAGAAGTGAAGGAATAGACTCATCACTGTTGAAAATACATAGTTTATATAGATGTTGTATATAGATTTTATATAGATATTTACAATAAACTATATATTAGAACCATTTTAACAAGACCTTGGACTTTCAGTAGGATGAAGGTATCTATTTCTTGCGTCAAATTAAGTTAAAAATGACGCGGTTTCGAGCAAAATATGCACCTATCGCGTAGTCTTGGCCCAAAAGCCAGACGGATCTTGTTGATTTCAGAGAGCCATGGTTGAGTGGCCGACAATGAAATAGACAGGCCTACGTCACATTGCTGTTTGACAAAACTATCCAAAGTCCAAGCTCTTGTTAAAATGGTTCTATATTCTATAATCTGAAAATGTCTCTATGTTTAGAAAATGACCATGATATGTACATGTAGTGTACATTCATATCAACTCATTTTATTGAAGAAATGAGTAAATAGACACCTCAATATCTTTATAATATGTGAGATGTGAATCGATAACGCTTTGTTTACGGAACTATTGTTGCACACTCTCTTGTTTTTTCTATTTCAGATGATGGAGAAACAATGGCAAGACAACCGAACCAGTAGATATCTAGAACAACGCATCGACCGAGAAAGACTTCGATATAACCCAATCAACTGGTCCTGTAGCCTTAAATAGTTCTTGTGGGTTTTTTAAATTTTTTTTTTTTTTTTTTAGTTTTTGGTACATAGTTCTTCTTTAAAGAGGGATAACTCTTCCTGTGATAAATTAATCATTCTTCATTTCAAAAATCAAGATTTAAAGATCGAAAGATTTTTGAAAAAGTTTGCTGTTAACATTTTGTGAGTTTAAATTTTGATATTTCTTATGATGGGGGGGGGGGGGGGGTGTCTTTATATTAATTTTGGTTTTTTCTTAACGGGGGAGAGTATAATTTCAACAAATGCAAAATATTATTTATGGAACATTTTGAAGGATGATGTATCTTAGAAATAGATTACATATAGGTTTTAAATTGTTGTTCGTAGGTATAGGTATCTAATACAGTTTGCAAAATGTGTAGTGCTGGCGAGATGACTTGTTTTTACTTGTAACACACTGTATACTATATCAGTTTCGAACAATTGCGAAATTTTTTGTACATTGTTAATATAGTGTTCATCTTAAATAGTATTCATACATTGAATAAAAGGGGTGTTTTTTCTCTGATATCTGCATAATTTTAAATCCTATTAAATATATGTTTTTAAAAAAAAAAAAAAATGAACCCTTAAATGTTATTAATATCAATATACAGAGTTTAAATCTCAAAATTGCAACAGCATATGCATACAGTTATATATCCAAAATCGACCTTCATTATACAATTTCTAACCTTCCCTTACCTTACAAAAAAATTATTTTGAAAGATTTCATCAACGCACTGAAAAACACTGAATATCATTGTTTGAATCTTATGGATTACGTCAGCTAGTTACCGACAGTTACCAATTGTTTTCTATGTTGATGTAAACTGAATAATCACGTGAGACCAGCACAAGTGTTTTGATCTTATAACGCAGACATTGTACACCCATCTTAAAAATTGCTCAATTGTTTTATTTAAATATTTATTAATTAGTACAGGTAAAAGTGTTTAGTTAATATGCACGCTTTTAAATACGGGAGACAACTTGTGTTTAATTTCAGAATGTGTCTCCCTTGGCAAGCAAATGTTAACAATCATCACATTTTCAAAATATATTTTTGTACAAGTTTTGAAGTTTGTTTTGTTAATGTGTGAATCATCGCCTTATGTTTTTTTTATTTAAAGTCTTGAATGTATCAATTTATGGTGTTTTGAACACCTTTACGTATATATAACATGTGTCCTGTGATAAACTCATCTGTGATGAAAGATATGTTATTAATATATCTCATTATATTTCAATATAATCATGCATGTACTTGTACTGCTATAATACTAGTGTATGTTCTTTATCAGTATTATCTAACGTTACCTTATCTTATTTTATACACACGTTTAATCGCCGATTTTGTTTGTTATATGAATGTATTTATTTTTAGAAAATTATTTTTGCCTTTATTTACGCCTTTCTTGAAGTGGATTCGCGTGTTTTGAATAGAAAAAAAATTGCATAAATGATATTTATATTTTAGTTTTACGTATTTTTTTCCCAGAATTTATATTCTAATATGATGCCACGTTTAAATGTTTCATTAAAATCTAACTGTCTGCAGAACATGTTATTATTTATTCTATGGACGAAGGGAGGCTACTCCTCTGGCACCAACGATGAATATTGATGATTTTATAAAGTTTCATTTCGTTTCTATTCAATCAAAAAAGAAACAAAGTCATCTTTACTTAAGACAAGACAAGGTGTAGACTATTCTTTTATCATGTCGAGGGGGTGGGGGGGGGGGGCTATGTCTATACAAGTTAAAACATCTTTTTTATCCATTTAAAGCATACTGAGTATTCTAAATTATAGGTCTGAAATTTCTAAGTTTGATGATATAGCTGTTCAAATACAGGATTTTGTTTGTTAAACAACCTCTTTTTCTTTCTTTCTTTCTTTTTTTGTGTCGACCAAAATATTTACAAGAAAAGGAAAAGGTCAGCAAAGGAACTACATTTGTTGGATCTTTTTTTTTTCTTGATAGTTTAGTCAATATAGATACACAATAGCATGAGAAGTTGGAGAACCCTTTGATATTCTGTGACAATTGCAAGCGGTTATTTAAACGGCTACAGACTGACAGGGTCTTTTGAGGCCAAGTTTGCCTTAGCAGACAATTTGTGTGTGTGATATTAATGATATCTGACTGTCAATCTGAACCTCTTTATGAATACAGTTGACTACTGTGAATTTAACACAGGGATAACTGTGCAAGAAATGGAAGAAAAATATAGAATTAACAAGTAAGTATATTACGTTTTTATTTTTGGTTTATAATAAAGTTGCTATCAAAAAATTTATCATTTATGGACCATTATGGTTTTTTGTTGAATTTGAAACTATATTTTGTGAAATATAAACATGGAGTTCTTTTTAATGGAAAGTATAATAAGAAATAGAAAAAAAAGTGTATAGCGTGGGAAACATTCTTACGCAAACAGAAATTAATTCATCTTGTATGTTAGAAAATTATGAGAAATGCATGCATTGTGTAAAAGTGGTTCATACATATGATAACCAAGATTAATCAAGGTTTTTTTAATCATAAAAAAGTTAAAGTTTTTAAGTTAAAAAAACATTCAAATTCACAAATTAAAGATAAAGAATCAGTATAGAAGTCAGAATGTTTTTCTATAAAATATGTACGCTTGAGCCACAAATCAAACTTTCCTTAATAGGCATTAGATCAAAATACACACACACAATTATTTTATTGTTATCAGTTTTAGATATTTTATTTACTCCAAAGACATCTATTGGCCATTACAGTGCGTCTTTGAACATCATAAACGATATTTTTTGGCAATATTCATGAGTCAATACTTTAAACAAAAAAAAGTAAATATCACGATTTTCTAATTCTGTGTTCTATCTTAGACCTCAGTTTCTGACTGTCCTAAAAGACCAGATCTTGGAGCATGAAGTGAACAAGAAGAGAGACTTCTGGGTAAGGTCACAGGAAAGTGATGTTTCCATCGCCATTGATAGGAACACGCTGGAAGAAGAGAGACAATCCCGGATCAAGAAACGCGTGTACCTACAGCAGTTTAGAGACGCCAATAAAGAAGTAAGTTGTGAAGAATGCGCGGATCTAGAGGAAGGGGGGTTCGAAGGGGAAGGGGTGGCTTCCCCCCACCTCGTAATATTCAAAAGAATTAAATTCACATTCTAGAGTAATTAAAACATTGGCCTTGACTTCCACACCCTTGAAAATAAATTCTGAATTCGTGCATGCTAAAATAGGTTGGTATGACACTTGTTGATTTCACAGAAAATGTGTCGATTATTTAGAGTAAAAAATTGAGACTTAGACACATTTTTATAAACAATTATATCCTTGCTGATGTGTTATTGTGTTTTAGATCATTTTATTCTGATATTTAATTTCAGGTTCGGCAAACTTTTTTATGACTTATAAAAAATTAAGTGGATAACATTAATTTATTCACTCATTTATTTATGAAGGTTGATTTTTTACAGTCTTTATAATATGCCCATATCGTTAATATATTTGCATGGCTATGATGCAACAAATGATCAACAAAACAACTGTTTTTACGTGTATCTTGATCATTAAGGTTCTATGTGGCCCGGATGGGATAGAGAGATGGGAGAAGTGATTGGGTCATAGCTATGCTTCCTTTCATTCGGGTTTTTTTTCTCTGTAAGTACACTCGCATTAAAGAATGGTCTTAAGAGCGTGCAATCTCTTTGCAGTTGATGGAGAAGAAATGGGAGACTCAGAAAAACCAGAAATGTTTGGAAGATCGTGTAGACCGAGAGAGGCTAAAGTTAGAACCTATCAACTGGACAAGGACATTACACTGATTTAAAATTATACAACACAACACCGTCAAAATTATTTATATTTGTCGGGATTCAATTTTTTTGTGAACTTCTTTCGAGCCCTACATATCTAAGGGGGTTCAGTTCCAGGAAGTCTCTTTCCAATTGTAATGATTTAACGTTCTTTCCCAAATTTAAATACCCAGCTACCTTAATGGTAAAATACAAGAAGACAATTTCATTGAAGACGGAAGAACGAAAATTTGTACTCATTCAAAGAACTCGATCTTCTTTAGTCTCCTATTGTTTTCATGGGACATTGTTAATTTACGGTTAGGTCAAGAATTTTTTTGTTTACGAAAGGTAAATATCTTAAAAATCAATGAAAGGAATTCAGTCTTGATTTTCCTCGTCTGACACAGAGTTTCAGGTGCCTTATATTTCTTATTTCGTGTTTACTGTTCGATCAACAAAGTCACACACACAAAAAAGAAAATACAGATTATTCTTGACATTTGATTCTCAGACAAATATTATTAAAGTGTCTGTGGGTTTTTTTTTTCTTCCATGGTGCAGTGCATCTGCAGCATCCATGCATTTTGTTTTTGAAAGTTAAGTCTTTCAAATCTATCTATATGCGTCTCATTTTGTATTTATTACTGTTTGTTTATATTATTGTACTGAGTACTACTTTTGAAATAAAAGTTGTTTTACTTCGTTGCTTTTCTAGTGTTGTTGAATTACCGGTAAAATCTAATGCAATAAGATTCAATTTAATTCACACGCAGAGTTCAATTAATGTACCTTTAAGGCAAGTATGTGCTGGTACAAATATTATCATACATTAAATCATGCATGTAAATGTATGCTATCACGATTATCATGCACATACATGTATACTTGTACCAGGAACTGTGTACATCCTCAAAAACCAGTTTTCTAGCCTCCATCAGGATGCCGCTATGATTGACCTTCGAGTAAACTTTTAAGTGTCAAAGAATTTCAATTTGGTCAACACATTAATATTTTAGTCATGCAATAATTTTTTGTATTAGATTTAGAATTTGTAAAGAATGATTCCATGGCTTATGCATGTATACACAAACTATCTTTCTCCTCTCACTTTCACATTGTTCTCTTATCAAAATCAAAAATACTAGTATGAATTTTATATTTAACTAATGTAAGTAGTTTTTATAAAGTAATTCATTTATTTATTTTTGATTATCGTTCATTTTTTGTCAAGTTGAGAAAAGAGTTGTTGTTCTTTGAAAAGACATTATAAATAAAAGCAAAAAGAAGATGAGTATAGATTTGATATTTTTATTTTAAGTGAAACCCTTGATAGTATAACATGTAAATGGATATATACATGTATTGCAAAACAATTTCTAATTTGTCATCAAATACATATTCTTGATTTGTGTTTACAAATCGTAAACATTATAAATAAATACATATTTGTTATTATTCATATTTCAAAAATAAAATGAAGTTCCTTATTTAATATTCGACATCAAAATTCTTCAAAATGATGAAAATATAAAGTGATATGAGCTAGCTGTATTTTTAAGAATATTATTTTGCTGTAAAAATATATTTTCATGATCTATGACAGTTCTGCAATTAGCTGAGCCCTTAATAATTAATACAATCAAATCATGGAATTCTGTACTTATCAATATATACAAATGTTTGTACAGGAAAACATTTTCAATTTTACTTCAATTAAAATCCTCTTAATAAATTTTTCTCCCAGCAAGATGCCAAACAGAAATTTATAGAATATTATTCTTTTTGTCTGTTAAGATTTTACCCCAAAAAATTTCGCGAGATGAAAAAATAATTACAGCTCATGTTGCTTTAAGCAGGAACCACTTAAATGCCGCCTCAGACACTGTCACATACAATAAAATAGGTATGAACACAATAATATATATATACATATATATGAAACTTGGCTTAAAAACAAATCCTGGATCATTCTCTGGAACGATACTTATCGGTAACAGAAAAGACTGGTTAAACATAATACAATTGTTACAATGCATGGGTTTAAGTTGTTAGGGAAAAGATCCAATCGATAGGGTGGTTTAAAGAACCTGGCAATATGGAATTTTTTGTTTTAGAAAAAAGGCGTATGGAATTGTCCTACTTTGTTCAAAATGACTAATGGCCTACATTCTTGAAATCAACAAGAGTACATTTTGAAAAACAAACAAAATAAAAACAAAACAAAAATTGATGTAAAAAAGAGCATATGAACATACACATGTGCATGTATCTATAACGAAGTCTTTCTATACAATGTATATATTTTGAACAACAGACACGCAATCGTACAATAAAATTTGTACAAATAATCAAACATGACTATTAAATCATTAATTGCAACAAAGTAATTCAACAATTTCATGAGTTTAGTATGGTACGGTTTTAAGAGTTAGATGAAAAGGATTTATAATGCTTTACTCTCAGTACCCGGAGATATCAATACTGAATTGTATATTATGCTGTGTAATACCGGTCTTTTGGAAATATCTGATCCAGGGTGCTCATGATTTCTTAAGATCGAAACTGCTTTCAAATACCTGGTATCGTAACTAACAAAATACCAACCAAAAAGACGATATCAAACTCACAATCCCCTCCCTCTTCAGCCGGCCTTATTTAGGAGGCCTCGCAGCAGATCTGATGGCTTTCGACATGGAAGAACCGCCAATAAACAAATTTCTTGTTTGCCGATCCCGATCGGAAAGAGCCTGCACGACCTTGTACAATTCATCAAGTCGGTCATTTTGTTTTCGTAGTGCATCTTGGTAAGCCTTGTCCTCTTGACTGGCACGCTCTTGTTGGTTGTTCAGAAGCTTTTCGATCTCGCGTGAAAGAGAGTCGACTCTCATTTTCAAATCCATCTTCTCCCGTTCGGTTCTCTCCAGTTCCGATAGCAGGTCCTCTTTGTCGGCCACCAGTTGGTTGATCTTACACTGGTCCTGGATCTCGTTGTCCTTCAGGACTCGGTTGTCGCTCTCCAGTTCCTGGACGCGGTCCCTGAGCTCAATGATCTGACCTCGCAGTACCTCACCTTCGTTCTTCAAAGTGTTGTTATCTTTGTTGAGCGTTGATAGCTTCTGCCATCTTTCATTTTCCTTCTCGCGCATCTGGGAGTGCGTCGACTGCAACTGTTCGTATTTCTGTTTCAGCAGGATATACTCATCTTGGTACGACTGCAGTCTCTCAATGCTGTCCTGGAGAGAGTTAAGCGCCATCTGGTTGCCTTCCAAGTAGTTTGCCTTCTCCTGCTCCCATTCTTGCTTAAACACCGCCAGTTTCTCGTCGACTCGTTTTTCGATCACGTGGTCGATTTTTTTCTCGATTCGAATTTCCATATCGATTCTCTCCTCGTGTCGCCTCCTCTCGAAACCGTCCAGGAGATCATTGGTCAGCTTCCCACTGAACTCCGCAAACATGTGACCCACAGCGACCGTGACCCTGTCCGCGATCTTGGCCCCTCCGTAGTGTGGGTCATGGTTGTTGGAGGTCCTTTGGCGGTTGACTGGAGACGGGCTCTGTGGAAGGGGAGATTCTGACGTAGTCGTGTCCGTTTCGTCATCGACCAGGTGGTACGCTGGCTGTCTGTATACGGAAGTCTTTGATCGAACGACTCTTTCCGGAACTGCAGACTACGATTGAGAAAGATCGATTTAGATATAAGAAAAGATCTCAAATAAACTCATTAGATGATTGAGGTAATATTGTTTTTATAAGTTAATATAAAAGATTTTTTTCTATTTATTGATGGCAATACTTACTACGGCGGATTCCGAGGTCTGCTTTTGCGTCACCACGGCTGTATTGGGGCGAGATACGCTGGTCTGAGGCCTGACGTAAGTGTCACGTGACACACTCTTTCTTCCCGGGACTGAAATTTTTTTTAGATATTTCAAGTTAATATATTAAGTTTTACAACATTTTTTTTTTATATTAAAAGAATATCTACACAAGCTCAACGTGAAAAAACAACTGTAATTCATTTATTTGGATAAATTCAGTGTTTCAAGACTATTAATGGTTTTGAGCTAGGCTATCTGAAAAAGGTTTTGGTAGATTTTCGACTAAATAATTTGCTAAATCATCCTTGCAAATTGGAATCATGTTTCAACATTTAAATGCTTGTAAATATAAGAAGTTTGATTGTCTTGTTAATTAAATAGAACAAAGATGACAGGGCATTTATTTTCGAACTATGACAAATCTAACACATACTAGTATGACAGATATGTTCTATGTAAGTTGAAGATTGTTTAATCCGTATTTAATACCCTTTAATTCCATGTCAATATAAAAAAAAATGATGGGCAGTTTCGATGTTAAATTAATAATTAATTGTTTTAAAAGTGAAACTATTACATGTTATATGCATTGGAATTTGTTGGTTTTTGTTTGGAAACCGAATGAATAAAAAGTTAGCAACTTAAATTTAAAATTAAAACCGAAAATTTATGCCTGATATTGTAATTGGTTCACGACAGAATTCTACACAGAAGTAATAAAATTATTTAGTAACAAGTCTATAATGATTTTATAGAAATTTCTCGAGTTTGTAAAAAAGCGGCTTTATGGATTTGACTGATTATCAAACCAAAAATGTTTGGTAAAACATACCGTCTTTTTGCAATCTTTCCACAATGTTGAAATATCGCTCATCCTCTAGGGATGCGATAAAAGAAGGAAACGTTCCCGGATCCGGAGACGCCAGCAAGAACTGTATGAACTCGTTAAATTTTTTGTGTGGAGTCGGAGGCTGTACTTTTTCTATCCTCTCCCTCTGTTCCATTGTCAACACATTCTTCTCGACCAAACGGTCCAAAATGGGGTCCATGTAACCCAGCCGTTCCTTCAGAAAAGTTATATTCGAAGTGATTCTCTTCCTTTGTTCGGAATCCATCTTGCTTCTATGTGCAGTATTAGACAAAAAGTAAAACCAAAAATTTTCTTTCAATATCAAACTAAGAATCCGTCATTCGTAAGTGTAGCTTAAATTTTTTCTCGGTCGTTTTTTTTTCGCTTCTATCCTTCCCGCAACTTCTAGTAGCACTGTTCTTAAAGCTTCTGTTTGTTCGAGGGTTTTTTTTTGGCACTACGGCGTTCCCACCGATCTGGAATCTGATATCTTTTAAAGTCATCAAGACTGACTGTACCCAACATGCGCCTCGCCTTTGTTATCTTTTCAATACACATTCATTAAAATCCCTTGGTCTTTAATAGATGTACAGTACGTGTACTGCGTGAATTTTTCCGAACTTAGATTTAAGACAAGTTTTGCCCATACAATTAAACTTGTTATTCGTTTAAATTTTTAAACAATATTTGAGGCTGTATAATTAGTTTACCAGAAAATTCATCTTTTGTACACCTTAATTTTTTTCTCCAAGATAGGGCACTATTGTACATGTAATAGAAAAAAAATATATTGTCGCGATTTACAAATTTACGGATTTTCAAAGTCCTTCAATGAAAGTTTTTTATATATATATTTCTTTAAAAAATACCGTTTCTGCATGTAAATATTTTAATAAATAATACAAATAAAGAATTGTAATTGCATGTACATGTATAACCAAAATTACAATTAAAGATTACATCTATTTTTTAAGCACAATTCGTTGGCCTTTCCTCAAGTATTCCATTATACACAGACTGCGGTCATTAATTATGATAAATGGTATCAAGTTCAAACATAAGTTAATCTCGGGTCATCGCATCCTAATGGCGGCTACCGGAAAATTACAATAGGCACTGGGTAAATTGTGTAACAGACAGCGATGAAGCGATAACTGGGCGCGATAGAGCGCGTGCCAATTTTACGCGTTCATGACGTAAATCAAACAATACATGCTATACGAATCTCAAATGATGTTTTTCTCTTCTTTGAATAATAACTTGCCAATTGTTTTAATAAAACACGGGACGATTTATAAATCAATACATATATTTTCAAACAAACTGCATATAGGATGACTAAATCTAATCTTAGTTTTATATGATTAATCGTTTTGGAATCTGGAAAAAAAGTCTTCATGTCTCAGTGTCAGTGATTTAAGAGTTAATTTACTGCTTTTACTGTGATAAAACATTTACTAGAATTTATACCTTGAATTATAATTATGTAATACTTCAGTTTCACCAGTGAAAATAACACTTGCACTTTGTACTTGTATTTTAAAGTACTTTTACCCACATCTTCCAACGTCTGATCTTCCTTATCTCTACTCACGTAGCGGATCAAAAACCTTTGACTTTGGAAAATGCTTTTCATCCTAATTTTAATTTCTTTACTTGACGCATACATATTTTCATTAACATTAAAATTAAAGACATGATAGCTGTTGATTTTTGACTAGCGATATTATCTAATATGTAAATCAAAATAATGAATACGTGCAACTGATATATTAAAATAAAATTTTGCGTGGTGTTGTTTTCTCAAAATAATATTTTCCCCAAGACATTATGTGTAGGGTACACTAGGTGTGTCTAGATCTCGTGTACAATAAAAAAGGAGAAGTCTGTGTAAAGGGGGTGGGGTGGGGGTTAATGATTCAACGGACTCTTTCAGTTGAATTACAAATTTGCATCTTCAATATAAATTAAAACCAAAAAGCTACACATAAAACCTTTTCAGATTACTTCTAAAGTTTTCATTTTTATTGCTAAACTTGAATACTTTAATGACTAACGATGCATAATTCATTTATTTATTCTAAATGAAAACATGCATGTGGATCTTTTGATGTAAGGCTCTTCGAAAGAGGAGATTACTCCTGTTACGAAACGGTATTGAATACAAAAAGCTGACCATTCCGATTCATTTTACATAAATACTTAAAATTATGGGTTGTTTTTTTTTTCACAAGACCAAGACCAATTCGTTTCTTCCCTATCGTTATGATGTCACCCATTCAGACTTACTGCACGAACTAATAAATACAACATCAAGAACAACTGAAGTATGCAAAACAACATTTAGAAACGTGTGTAATGAAATAAAATTCAATGTATAATATAATAATAAAAAAAAGCCAAATTAACTCTTTCCATTTAAAAACAATGATTATAATTCCATTTGGGGATTTTCTGTTTACATTTTTCAGATTGTAAATGGGTATTTATTTGACACTTTTAACAGGGACGTCACAGAAAATGCTATATTCGAACAATATTTTTCATAGCTGGTATACCCAAAAGAAAATATTTTACAAAATCTTAATAATGCAGTAATGGTATGTATGTAATATATATTACATAAATTGTAAACTTTAAAAATTAATTTTACAGGACAAAATTGGATATAAATATGTTTGATTATTAATTGATTATTTATTGATTTAATCAAAATTTCTTCATCAACGAAGAAACAAAAATAATACTTTATCTTTATAACCCGTGGTCTTGCTATGCACATGTATAATATATATCTGCGCAGAAATATGCGCAAAACAGTTGATTCAAGATAGACTTCTTTTCAGTCCTTAAACGCAGGAATTTTTTCCACGTACAGCTGTTTGTACATGCCATGATAATGTCATTTTAGGTCAATGGCAAGATCAATAAATCGTAAGATTACTAGGGCCCGGCAATAAAATGTAATTGTGCAATGTTTATTTAACAGCATATAAAACAACTGATAGAGTCCAAGTACTTCAAGTCAGTACCGTACATTTTATGACATTCTCAAAATCTAAACTATAAATAGGTCGATCGATAGAGTAGTCACTGAAGACGAAAAAAGGTTGGTTATAAATGAATTTGCTGTTGTTACCTTATTTGTTGTCTCGATAATTTTTTTTAACACGGGGAACAAATATTTACGTCATCTCTATTGTGACGTCATAGGCTATATTGTCATTCAATGGAGAACGAACAGTAAACAACAGTACAAATGGAGATGAAAAATGATCTACACCTTCCGTTACTACAGAAGAAATTCAATTACGCTATAAGGAAGCAGAATCATGAAGGTAGCCTTTTTTAATGTTTATTACTTTCTTTAATTAAAGTTTCAAATTGTTTCTTTTTTATCATTTCATGCTCAATTAATTTTTTTATTATTCATTGCCTCGCCCGCGCGTTTTTTTTTTATTGCTGAAAAAACAATTAAAACTACCTTCTTGATCTCAGTGCGGAAATTGTTTAACTCTTGGTGTTTAGTGCGTTTGAATATGCAAGCTCCGGGTGATGCGGAAGAAATCATTAGGTGATGAATTTGAATTACTTGATATCAATGGATCGGCACTAATGCATGGTTGTTCTATTTTGAACACTGTTCTTACGACGTAAATAGGGACATATATAAATCTTGTGTAATGAAGGAAAGATTGAACAAACGGGGCAAAGAAAAAGGTCAGTTTTATATTCACTGATATTCAGTCAACATGTACATTTGGTAGTGGTCAATCTTATTCTATGTAAACTTATCTTTTTCTATTTTAACTTATTTGTGTGTGTGGAGAGAGAGAGAGAGAGAGAGAGAGAGAGAGAGAGAGAGAGAGAGAGAGAGAGAGAGAGAGAGAGAGAGAGAGAGAGACACGGAGAGAGTGAGAGAGAGAGAGACGGAGAGAGTGAGAGAGAGAGAGAGAGAGACGGAGAGAGAGTGAGAGAGAGGTAAGTAAAGGAAAAGAACGCCTTTTTTCGTGGGGGGGAGGGGTGGGGGGGGTGGGGGTGTTGAGGGTCAATGGGTCAATTTGACTTTAGTATATTTATGTAGATTTACCCTGATTTATCTAAACGGATATTTTTTCAAGATAGTTAAGGTAGCTTTTCTTCAACACATTTCAAATAAGACGTTCAACATTAAACTTTTTATATTCATTCATTCCTTTAGTGCCTACGTGCAACACTTTATTAAGAGGCTGGATAGTCTTTGCCATTTTTAGACTCTACTGAATTTCTTTAGAAGAAGAACTCTGTATATAAAGATATAAAAAGAAAACCTGAAATCTTAAAGCTGATGAATTTTTTTCCTTTTTTCTAGCTTAACAAATTAAATCTAAAAATTTAAAATAAATTCAATGAGTAATATTTTGACCACCAAGCCTTCTTAATTTTTGTCCTTTGTCTATAAAAATTGATACAATATTTAATGATCATACATACATGCAAGTGGTTTACAGTGAATGGACAGTAAGAATGTAAGGAATGTGTTCTGTTAAATCTATCCCTTATGTAGGCGATTTGATCACTGAGTTACCGGGCGTCTTTTTCTCTTTTCATCATGAAAATGATTATCATAATTATTTGTTTCTTATTTATTGATTAGTTTGTTGAAAAAAAAAAATGATGATTTGGAGAATTCAACGATTTCTGATAACCTTACCCTGTTTCTTTCATCGTACCAAAAAAAAAAACTATATAAAATTGATATTGTCATCAAATAAGTGTATCTTTCAAAAGCATTGATTCGTTTATGAAGTGAAAAACATAAAACGGGTTTGATTACTGGTAACCAAGGAAAGAAAAATTAATTGCAAGAACAATGCGGAACATAAAAATTTACATCAATGTCAATTAGCCGTTCATTTCACATTCTCAGCATCATTAAAAGAAGTCAAGGTGAGAGAAAAAAAAGGGGGGGGGGGGGGGAGTATGATTTTGGGGGTATGGGACAAGCTTGAAAATATAGTTCTAATTAAGCTAGCTATCGTTAGATGTGGAATAAAATAGATTGCTGTTTTGATTTTACTTCAGAGAGATAGGAAAAAAAGTAGAGGAGAGGTACGCAGAGAGAGAGAGAGAGAGAGAGAGAGAGAGAGAGAGAGAGAGAGAGAGAGAGAGAGAGAGAGAGAGAGTTTAATATAAATTATCATCAGAGTTGATTATTGTTGTGTATGGATTTGTTATTTGGTCGGTACAGGAAGTAACGAGAGCGCCTGACATTTTAATGCATAAATGATTGATACACGTCTACGAACCTTTGTCTCACCGGTTTAATATGACCAGCACCTATTACGTTTCTATGTGTATAATTCTTCATTAAATAGCGATCAATACAATTGCTAGATTTGGAACTGACAATTTATTTATTTTCTTTCTCTCTTTCCTCTTTCTCTCTATCATCCTATCGTAAAACACATGTATCCTGAATCTTGCAGAACTAAACATATTTTCAGAAGGAAACAACTCTTTTTGCAATGTGTTTAGGCGTCGGAACTGGGGCAAGGGGGAACTAGGAAAAATCCCTTTTTTTTTCTTGTCAAGGTTTTTGATAAGTTAGCCTCCCCTCCCCCCCCCCCCCCCACCACTTTCATTTGCTTCCGACGCCAATGATTTGGGGGGGGGGATAAGAGGCATCATTTTTTTACAATGTTTGGTCACAATGTTTAATTGCAATATTCTTTTCTGCTTTCAGTTACCCGTGATGCCATGGGTCAATACATTGTCCCGACCGACGGGAAACCCCTGACATCACTCGGTAAGTCAATTTGTAGAATCCTGTAGAAAAACAAAAACAAATCACAGTTCAACATGAAAATAAAATCATGCACAATATATATATATATATATATTGAATTTTACAGTAAAATTGATTTTTACCAACAAATAAAATCTCTGTTGGAATAGTCTACAAAGAAATTCAGCCAGTTATCTATTTGTACATATTTTTAAAATTTATATTTATTTATCAATTATCCATTGTATGCTTGAAGTTAGCAGCAAAATTAAAATCAATATCAAAATATTAATAATTGGAAGCAAAAGTTCACCGCAATCAAGTCACGAACAATACAATAGGAAGGAGAAGAGGGGGTGAATAATTAATACTACAGTGTCTGCAATTCTGAGTGGAATGGTTGATTTCATGATGTAATAAAATCTGAACTATAAAAATGTCTGCTTCATCAACGAGTTGACAAGCATTTAGACGTAATTAAGGTTCGATCGCCATTTAAAAGCTGCATGAACACACCAAATGGACTTGGGTATATTGATTGAATTTCCCGACCCAGGTCTCAGGTAGACTGGAATGTGCGATTTAAAAGTCGGTCCGTGTTTTCCGCGTATAGGCAATAACTTTGTAAAGGTGTCTAATTTTTGAGCGCATCGAAACATAGCTTTCATTTCTTTTCTTTGTATTATAAGTTAGAACAATGAATAAGAGCTGATTTCAAACAGATATTTTACACTTAGAAACTGTAAGGTGTGAAGACTTTATTAAACAAATTAATTTTGAAATACGGTTCTTTTTTATGACTCCTTGTGCTTTGGAATTAGTTTTGATTTAACTAAGTTTTCAGGTAATTATTTAACTACTATAAGAACAAGTTACCTTTTTAAGATACGGTGTTGATGTGAAAGTCAATCACTAATATATCTCATAATAATCAACTTATTTCGAAATATTACCGTGTTGTTTGGTGGAAATATGTTCTAAATATATAGACTTACAGGAAAATAACTAAAATTACGTGCAATATTATAATGTTTTAAACTATTAATTTTCACAAAGCTTTTTTAATAAACGCAAGATCGATATTTTGCAGAATATATAAATTTATATTATTGACTTGGTTTCAATTTTTACGTTGTGCGCATTTTCATATATCCAATAAAAAGAATTCTTTTTATTTCTTTATTCAGATTGATCCAATTGTATTTTGCAATTTATATTTCTTTTTAAGGTAATCCTACTCCGGGCCCTGCAGATTATCTCCCTTTGATTAGCACCAAAACGTCACTTCCGCATTACTCTATTTCCGGGAAGTACAAACCGCAAAAAGGTTTGCATCTATCTCGATTCAAATTTACGTTCGTGGATAGTACATATATATATTTTTTCAAGAATATTTAAATGGTAACCTTAGTTAACAAAATCTACAATGTCTTGGGATATTTTTTTTCGATTATAGCTAATGAGAATCCAGGCCCGTCCGATTTCTCGACAAGCGGAAGTTTGATATGGAAGAACAAAAAAGTTACAATAAAGGGGAGGAGTAAATGTTATTTTGACGAAGAAGGTAAAAAAATTAATATCAAAAGTTACCAGACAGGTATATTCATTAAAGAAACAACAAAACAAACCAAACTACCTTTAAAAACCACTTGTAAAATGAATACTATTGAAAAAACTAGTTAAGCGTTCAAATCTATTGTAAGTCAATTTGAAAGTTAACTTAAACAATAATAACATGTCCGGAAATCAGTTAGATACCGGTCGTATGACGGTTTGTTTCTCACAGAGAATATACAATTTTCGGAACCATTTGAAGTACACGCTTTTACTCTGATTAATTTACAGTGTATAGATTTTTGTTTTAATGAAAATTAACTTTTAAGATCAGTTAAATGACACCTTCAATCAATCTAATTAAAATTAGATCCTTCATGCTCTCGTATCAAATACGAGATCGTGAAGGAGCTAATTTTAATTAGATTGCCTTCAATCGACTTTTAATATCCAATAATTTGAATCTTACGATGAATGAAACTGTCGATTATTCTTGAAAAGTGTTTCAAACTATGTCCAATGAATGAATCAATAACACTTGCACATACTAGTATACTATATGGTTTTATATTTGTATATCCATTAATGTTATTAAACCATTTTATTTCTTCACTGCTTTGTTCACTTAGTTTTCAAGCAGCATACATATATTTCTATTTAGGATTAAATAGCATAAACCCTAGTTAAAGAGCTATGCTTTTTCGTTAACATTTCAGTAAATAAATTTTCTGAAATCTTATATTTTGATCAGCCGGTAAGTACTGCACTTTGATTGGTCCAGCAAAGTACAACTCTAAGTACGACCAGTGCGGCAGCAACTGTGGGCCCAAGTTCAGCATCGCCCGTAGACAGCGGTCTGAGGCCTACACCGGTCCCCCAAACAGCCAGGTCCAACCTGTGGACTCCCAGGGTGAGAGTTACTTTGTAGATTTCTACTACATACAAGTAACTATGTAGTTTAATAATAAGGACTTTATACACGCGTATCATATATCAAGTATTTGAGATGGAATGAAAACAATAAAGGAACGTGCATTGATACCTAATACTATATGGTAAAGTCTTAACCTACACATAATACTGTAACCAGCTTTTATTCGTGACTACTGTTTTTCACGATTTCACGGAAATAAACTTGTTCGCGGTAAAGAATTTTCGCGACTAACCCTTATTCACGCCCATGTTGTTATTTCACCCATAAGGTCGTCAAGAGTTCGCGGCGAGACATATTCGCGTAGACAAGGCTCTAGCGAACATCGACAACATTTCTCGCGCGCAAATAAAATTTGGTTTACAGTAACTGTAATAAGTCTTTATACATGAATATCTATAAATCGGATAGTCAAGGTTCTTCATTTTTGCCTAAGGTTTCCAAACACCTGGACCAAACTATCGACCCAATTCCTCTTACTTTGGTCGCGGCCCCAAGAAGTCGTTTGGCGTAGCAAGAACTTCAGTTTGGAAATACTCTCCAGGTACTTCATCTGTTTTCTTTTCTAGTATTAAATATCAAAAGATAATTTAACATTTGTAGAAAATTACACCTTATGATAATATTTGAGATTGAGTCCTAGTTTTTTTGTAGGGCCATCTGATTACATCGTCCAAGAAAAGTCACGTGGTCCGTCCTACTCCTTTGGCTGCAAACTTCCTCCCCCTCCGAGTGTCCAGAGATGTAAGTAAGAGATATAAACCAATTCCAAAAACGTCTTCTTCTTATCACTAATCGTAACATAATCCACCATACTTGATATTTTGAAATGTTACATATATAATTATTTGCTAATCTGATAAAGAGCAATATATAGTGTAGTGTGATACAAAATATAGTTTGAGGTTTTCTTCGTTTGTTGATAGTTTTCTGTAGAAAAAAAATAAAGGTAGAGTTACCCTTAAGTAGGAGAGATAACTCGCAAGGAAATATATCAATTTTGTTTCTCTTAACAGAAGTCTTCAGTAGAGTTATTTAACTAGACACTTTTTGCTCAACAAGATATATTCCTTTCATTAATTATAATAATGCATGTTTTTCTTAGAAATGCACCACCAAGACTGGTTTTATTTATAAGTATACAGAAATGTCGCCTTGTACAGGTGAAATTTTCTATGTACAAAATGCATTTATATAATTATAATCTTTTTTTGATTTGTAATATACTTTGTGTTAAAAGCAATAAACAAAGACAGTCCGTCTCCAAACACATATGATGTAGGAACAACCATTGGCAAAGCTACGTCCGTAATCATTGCAAGCCGGAAGGACGAGAAGGAAAAGGACAAAAGTAAGATTCGAACATTAAATAAATCTCTATATTAATTAAACTAGACTATGTTTCAAAACGTTCAAACAGGGCGTAACTTACATTTAAAGAACCTTTTATTTTTCTGTGAAAATAATGTCTTAAATCTCTTTTAATCGATTTAATTAGAATATTACATTTATAATATATATCTATTATAGGTGGACCATCTCCTGCAACTTACTTCCTGTCGAATTCTCTTTTCTGTGATAATAGAGCAACTACTCTCGCTTACAAATGGTTCGACCCTGAAGGTAGGGTTACCAATCTAACGACTGTGTCCTTTTAAAGTATATAATTACAATGTTTTTGCTAAATGCATAGAGCCATTTTAACATAAAGGAACAAATAGCCTTGGATCAGTTTTTACTGCCAACAAAACCTGTTGGGCCATCATAAAGTATCTTTATCAATAAAATTTCTCATAACAGTTATCACTCACCATGAGTGAGTATTTCGCTAGATCAATGATGGATTTGAACAGTATCAGTAGTCATTTCGGGGTCCCACGCCTCGATTTGAAAAAGACGTTGAGTCACAACGATCTAAGTCCGCGGTCATTTTTCACGACTGGTTCCAAATCCGACATATTGAGTCCTCGATACTTTGAAGATACGCCGGCGCCTAATTGTTATCAGATAAAAACTTCCATCGGAACCACACCGGGAGTGTCATTCAAAGGTGACAGAAGGCGAAATTTTGACTCCGCGAAAAAGAACGCATGTTTCTTGTTGCCAAATCTTGTGAATGACACACCCGGTCCAAATGCTTACAATGTGGAAGATAAATTCGGGTTTAGAGGGAAGATGCCTTCATTGAAAGGACGTCGAAGTCAAAGTGGTCCGTTTCAATCCAACCGGGGCCAATTGCATGTGCAGCCTCAATTTGATGAAAAGGGATCAAGGTTTTTAAGTCCGAACAGTTATGAAATGCCTTCTTCCATTAAGAAGACCTCGGGCGTTTCTATGAAAGGAGACCGCAACAGAAACTTCAACGAAACTCCACGAATGAATTGTGGTTTTCTTCTACCAAACACAATAGAGGAAACACCAGGTCCTGGGAGTTACAACATCGGGACTTCGGTGGGATCAGCGATTACGTCAGCGAGTTTCAAAGGGAGCAGGGGCAATCTTGGACCCTATCAGTCCGAAAATGGCCGAACATACATTTCGCCTGAGCTCTCGGCAAAAAGCAGAAACGATACTCTGTATGATGTGCCAACAGTCTTTGGTAAAGCTCCCGGGGTGTCGATGAAAGGAAACAGACAGAGGAAATTCGAAACAGCAAAGAACCAGAATGCATTGTTTCTAGTTCCGGACATGATTGAGCACACTCCGGCCCCCGGAGCATATAACATTAGAAGCACAATAGGTACAGACTCGGCAACGTCATTTAGAGTGTCTCGTTCAGAAAGTCGGTCTCAAACGAGGCAAAAATCACGACAAAGAGTATTTGTTGAAATGAATAACCAGGGCGTGTCATTCAAAGGAGACCGAACCCGACGATTTGATAATTTTAAAGAAAATCATGCAACATTCTTACTTTCGGATGATTCAAACGATACCCCAGCGCCGGGCTCGTATAACATCAGAACTACAATAGGAAGTGGATATAATGGCTTGAAAGAAAGTCGGGCTCGAGAGCATTACGGGGGTCCTTTTCAGCAAAATAGAGGACCTTTGTATATCAAGCCCGAGATGAAAACCAGAGACAAAACTCCGGGTCCAAATGATTATAGAGTAACCAGCTCTGTCTTAAACACTTCCCCGGCTGTTTCTTTCAAGGGGAGACGACTTAATTCTCTTTTCGGAGGTATACCTACAATGCACACTGTATTCTCATGGGGAATCATCACTGGTGTTGGAAGTCTTGTGATTTGAAAATATATGTTATAGCTTATATTTTCTAAGCTTTGGTTTTCTTTTTAAAATGGTTGAAAATTGGTTGATTTGTGTGAAGGTGTATTTATGTGATATTTTTGTATTTGTGTTTCGAGAAATCAAGTTTGCATAGGAATGTTTTCTTATGGTATTGGGTTTCCATTCAACTGCTACATGTATTGAAAACATAGCTACATGTATTTAGTAACTTCAAGAAATCATCATAACACTTACTATGAAAGTTCCAGGAATAAAATATATTTTATAAAACAATCAAAAGATAAAAAACAATATAAATATATACTAAACTACCAAAACAATTTCACTCAACATTTGAGTTCAAGTTTAAAAGCAATTAAGGAAATAATTCATTATTTTTTTTCTTTAAATCTCTGTAGAACCTCCACGGCCCGGTCCGGCGGATTACTCTCTCACGAAAGCCAATCTCCGGAAGACTCCGATGTTTTCTAACAGACAGAAAACCAAACCATCTTATCCGGAATCTCTTAACTACACGGCGAAAGGTCGGTGTTCAAATGCAGAATAAGCTTTAGTTATTGGTTTTGAAATTAGTTGTTCCGGTCTAACATAATCGAATTAAAATAATTCTTTTTAAAATCAGTTTAGAAACAATATTTTTTGCAGATGCGAAAGAGTTGCCCGGTCCCGGAAGTTATAGCACCCGGAAGAAGTTTTCTACCAATGATTCTCCCGCTTACAAGATAGGAGAGAAGTTAAAGGAGAAAATAGGTAAACTGTCCATTCCTGAAGAAATTTGTTCATTTAACTACAGTATATTTATTTGGAAACAATCACATCAATAAACTAAATACCTTTATCAAAGGTAATTTTTTGGACGGAAATGGTCTTCAAGTTGACTCATTCGCTCAGATTTTGTTTATATTTTAAGAAGGGAGAAAACTCTCTCTACCTAAGAATTATCGTTATATTTCATATAAGACGAGAACCCTGCTCCCAATAAATACGAGTACGAAAAACGAAAATCCGAAGGTCCGGCGTTTTCCATGGGGAAAAGGTTTGAGATACCAAATAGTGAGTAGCTTCCAAGAATATGATATTACACTGTTTTGTTTCATCAAAACCTTCCATGTTCTGTGGAAAAAAAATCTAGTAGCCATTGTGTTAAAGACACTGAAAAACTTCAACTGTTATATTTTATCTTTAAGGCTTTTCATTTATCTTTTCTTAACTTTAGAAATTATCTTTTTAATTTTTTTTTAAAGTATTAATGAAATTGACAAAAAATATACATCAGAACATCGTGGTTATTCTATTTATTGACGTCACTGACTTTTATAACATGATCACACCCTGTAGGTCGCACGAGCCCTGGTCCTGCTTCTTATGTACCACGTGATCAAGATGATGGCGCCCCCAAGTACTCAATCACCGGCAGATCACATGACTCAAAAGGTGAATATATGTTGTTCAGATTATTATAATGTTTCTTTCCTCAAAAGGGAAGAGTAAATTATCAGATAAACGTCTTTCTGTAGAAAAATCATTATATTCTTGAAATACAAAGATCGTGTAGATTCATTGAAAAAAAAAATTCCAGTTTTATCTAGATCTTCTGTTTGTTTTCCATAATGAATTATCCAGTTGGAGTATTTGCATTAAAGATTAATTTTTTTTATTATTGGGAGATTACGCCTACATTAAGTATTAGTTAGTTGCTCAGACTATTATAATGTTTCTTACCTCTTTGCAATCTTTTTTATTTTTAAAATTCAGTCGATGAAGGGCCAGGGCCAAATGCCTACAGCTTGAATACAGATCCACGCCCAGATGTTGGAACGACGCTTAAAAGTCGAGCCAGTCCGTTTGTGTATTCCGGATTTCAGACCAACAAGTTTTCGGAAAATACTGGACCCGGTGTTGTTGCAGCTCGAAGCTAATTGATTTCTGTGATATATATTTGTATGATAAAAAAATTATATGTTGTTTGCATTAATTGTTAAATTTTAAAGTTTTTTTCAGTTAAGTTTTGTATTAAATTTTATATACACTTGTACATGAACCTAACAGTATTAACAAATCTAATATATTTAACATATGATCAGATAATGGGAAGGCAAATTAATGCTTTTTTAAAAGATGTTGATAACGCTTGTGCTTTCGTTTTGTTTTGAGTTTGTTATTTCACCCTATCCTGAAAAAGCTAAAGAATCCTAAAGTTATATATAAAATACATTCATGTTATCTAGAATTTACAGACAATGCGTGAAATCCTTTATTTTCATTCAGTAAATAAACATTGGAATTCGTGTATCAATTTGTGTTCGTTCAAGTCAAATTAATGTAAGAATCAATTTGTCGAACTTTTTTTGGGATATGACGTCATGCAACAATAAACGGCGAAGGACTGGATTTTTATCCTGTTAAAACAAACCTAGCCTGTGAGAAGGATAGCTGTGTATAAAGTTATGTATGAATTTCATAAATGGTCTCATGCTTTTAGAAAAAAAATAATGAATTTCAAAAATCAAAGGTCAAGATCCCAATGGGATTCAATCAATATACTAAGATAGGGGGAGCAATCGCAACTTCTCGGGCCTTTCCGGCAAGCTCGGAAAAACACCTCGAATGTATTACCTTGGCGTCCATGACAACCCCCCTTTTCTTAAAACTTGATATAAATACAACACATTTTACGATTTATTGAGATGTGAGCTATACTTCATTAAAGTTAACTATATATACCCTAAAACAGAACACAGTAGCGACATACACGGCTGTCTAGCCGATAGTTATTTTAATGGGAAGCGACTCCATTTTGTATAAAATTCTAACATCCGGTGATGTTAATACATTCGAGGTGTATTTCCGAGCTTGCCGGAAAGGCCCGAGAAGTTGCGATTGATAGGGGGAGGGGTGAATGCTTCAAATTCGTGATTCATGCGGGTTTTTTATGCAATGACACTGCTTTCATAATCCGGATGAATAATCAAATAGAGCATTCTATTGTTTATATTTCCATTTTTCTTGGACAAATCAATAAAATTGATCGAAAAGAGTGAGTAAAAGTAACTAATTTATTGGTAACGTACATCTGTACGTTGGATAAAAAAATTATAGCCAAGTCGTCCTATATCTGAATTTGAGTCCGACATCATCACGATCATTTCATGCAGTCCGTGATTTTTCTTAGGTTGCTGAGGATTTCGACCGATAGATAAACTGATTAGAACTGGATCGTGATAGTTTTCAGTCCTGTTATTTTGTATAGAGCTGTGAATCACAATTAACATCCGTACGAAATAGAGGAAATCATACTTAACATAGTAGTGGGTGTTAATACTTAAGGAATAAGGAATCATTCTTTGAGTATTATGAGGTGATAATTTTGGTTGGGGCGTGATCAAATCCAATAAAGCCCGAAGGGCTTTATGATAGATTTCAACACGCCCCGACCGAAATTAAATTATCACTTCATAACATTCAAAGAATGATTCCTTATTACTTATATTTATATAATTTTAAACCATTGTACGATTAGATATTTAAATATAAACACGCAAACCCCGATGGTGTCCCAATAATACGTCCTTTGAAGTTATGGGTTATGTAGTACAAAATCGATACGCAGTGTTATCACAGGCAATGACACAGGAAAATGTAAATTGTAAAAACTGTAAGTTGTAAAAACAGCTGAGTTCATTGGAATTTCTAAAATCAAAATACGACTTTATTTTTACAACCATCATCATTCTCTGTTGTTATGTATTGTGATTCAAAGGTCAAAGAGATCCATGGACCACTTTGCTCACCAAACCAAAATCGTCTGGTGGCCCCCTGTATGTTACTTTTGCTGTATGTATAACTGATGATTTAGTGCACGTGTATTCAATACAATGCAATGACATCTCAATTTATCATGACATAAAATTCTACAACTTTTTAAAAGCCGCTATTGCTTTCACATCAATTAAGTCAATTATATGGCCTGACTGTATTTGTTTGAAATTTTCTTTCAATATATTCTTAATGTAAAATTGGAGTGCCGCTTTTATCCAAATGCATGTCCTTTATGACATCAAGGAATTTAAAGTATAAACATGGAATATAAACGTATTTTATGATAGTTTATAAATATAATTATTTCATTACTTAAAGCCTCAAACATTTCGAGATTTCTTTTATCGCCTCAGGTGAGCTAAAAAGCAAATTCGGTTACGATATGGTCAGATGAATATAGAGACCGTTGAGTACATAAAGTTCAAGAGATTACCCCACGATCAGTACACACATGTGAAACCGACCTTGGGTTTCCGACGATGATATATATTATAAACATATTAAGTATACATAACTTAATGTTCTAAAAAAGGGAAGATTTCCTTTTTATTTGTATAATAATTCATAAAAAAAATTATTAATGATTAAACACGAAACACTGGGAAACAGGTCACATTAGAATAATGTGTATTAAACGTTCCTATCCTTACGTGAACTTTCTATTTCCATATCACAAACATTGAAGTCTGCTCGCAATTATCTTGTCGCCATCCAAGATGACCTAGCTACTTACTTATCATGGCCAGGTTGACATGTCGCTACACGTACAATTACATGTAGCTAACGACAAGTAGCTTATTTTAAAATGTTTGCGTCAGTTTCTTTAATAAATGCATTTGCCTGATGTTGACATACGTTTCTGCGTTTTTCTTTAGGTAAACAGCGCTAACATGAAATACCGTATAGATAATGAAACCAAATATTGGCGAGACAGAAATAAAGCCCAGATAACAAATGTGGTGTGCAGAGGCATGAAGATAAATATCTTCTGGGTTAAAAACTGGTTCCGTATTTGGATAAGATATAGCATTGTATGGAACGTTAATATGGATACAAACAAATCAAAAATTTTCACATAGTGGCCATGTTTATGTATATACGTATATGATATATTCAATGTTAAGCATGTAATGTATTGTTTGAAGTGCATTTCTATTTGCTTTTACAATAGTTTTTGTAGACGAGATTCAAATAATGAAATAAAAGTTTAACCAAGAAAAAAAGAACAACAAAAAACAAACAAACAAAAAGAAAAAAAAACACGAACAAACAAGCAAACAAAAACAAAACAAAAAACAAACAAAAACATCCCCTCAAAAAAAAAAATAATTATATAAAAAAGAAAACAAAAAAACAAACAAAAATACAACATTAAACAAATAAACAATTATACATGCGAATAAATTAAAGAGAACAATAAGCCGATCATAAAAGTCTTGAATGTCTTTTTTTGCGGGTATATCTTGAGTTTTTTAAAGCTTAACTCAAATCCCAACATATTATATGAATAAATCCTTCTGTATTTGCATCACGTTCTAAAAACAGGATTGTCATGAACGCTTAAAGGTATGTTATACCTTCGAGATTTTCTCGCTTGTCTACAAGGCCCGAGAACTTGCGATTGGCACAAACACATAAGTCCTTTTGGTAGCCTGTATTTACTAGATGATAAAGTTTTTTTTAAGTACATGTATATAATTTATGATGGCATTCATTTCCTATTGATCTGCTAAAAGCGTGATTTTTTGTGTGCTTTTATAAATTTGATTATGCGCACAATGTATAGAAAGAAGATTTCAATGCATTTTAAACTATTGTATGATCGTATTGATACTGGTAAACTGCAGTATTTATCTGTTCGGCGTTATTTTTATTCAAACATGATTGTACCACTGATTTTCCATACTTTGAGTCGCCCATCAACTTTGAAAGATGTCCCGAAAAGGTACGCATTTGTTTTGTTTTGTTTTAAACACATGACTAATTAATTTTTCACTCACATTGTACATGTAGTTACGATAATATTCATATTCAAATTCTACATCTGCCAGGTCACTTTCCAGTGCAATTAAGATTTTTAATTTTTTAAAGGAAAATTAAGTATGTGGTGTCATGCCCCTAGGGAAATTCTGAATAAATTGGTAAAAGTGCATACGAGATACACAGATAACGTTTGATTGTTGATGATTAGGGAGAAATATAATCAAGTCCAGTGACGAGCCTGTCGTCGCCGGGTCAGAATCATTAACAAACTGCTATCGCTGACCAGGGTGCGTCGGTTCATTAATATTAATTTGAAGGGATTCGCTTATAAGGTTGGAAACTTTGAAAGGCATTGTCCCTGCGTATAAAAGAGGGAGGAGGGGGGGGGGGGGGGGGGGGGGGGAGCTCTTTCGGTTGTTAACTAGAAGCCACATGTCTGTCTGCCTCCTCTTTTTGTATAGAGTTACCTGGCTACAACCCCCCCCCCCCATCCCCCATGTAGAGGAGGAGATAGTTTGACAGAAAAAATTAAGATCACAGAGATCAACTATCACTCTAGACTCTATAAAATGTTGTGTATCCATTATATTAGTTTTAGAGCACCATTTTATATTTATATACATGTATTCAATATTGGTTGTAAGTCAAGGCGGTCGTTTCGAACATGGAATTCATTTTAACCTAAATCTGTTTGAGGAAGCTTGTGACTAAATATAAACGGCTGTAAAAATTATTTGAAGCCACAAAACCTTGAAATTGATTTTTATCTTTGACAGAATAATATGCTTTAATGTTTTCCTTAAATGTCAACATACCAAAGTTTAGCCTCTTGTCATATATAACAACTACATGTATACTATTATTACTTATTAGGTTAGTTACTGACTCACTACGGAAATATATTGGGTTGATCAATCTAATAGATGGCGAGGCGAAGCCGAGCCGTTTATGAGATTGATCAACCCAATATATTTCCGTAGTGAGTCAGTAACTAACCTAATAATTGTTTTGTTTTCCCGAGGACTATCAAGCAACATATTCATTCACAAATAGCGGTGACCTACGTTTTGTTGCTATTCAGTTTTAAACCTCTGCACAGATTTGAGCAAATTTAGACGCTGCCATTTTGTTCCGCTCTAGACACAACAATATGACGTCAATATTCAAGGGGCAACTACTCTAATTTAAAAATAATTCCAAAGGGCCACTACTCTAAATATTTTAATGACTTACTGAACGTTAAATAATATGAAATATCGAGATGAGTAGGTGAGGCGGCGGCCAATGACGGCCATATTGCCTAATATTAATCTTCAAAGAACCTACATTGAGATAAATGAGGCAATCACGTGTTCAGTCCAAGGGAAAACAAACTCATTTACTATGCTATGCTATGCTATGCTATGCTATGCTATGCCATGCCATGCCATGTCATGCCGTACCGTACCGTACCGTACCGCATACCATACCATACCAAACTTATTTAAGACAACTCAATACATTCAAAACCTACAATATTACTCATCATCGATAATATCACCTTTACGACAAAAAAGCATACAACTCATTATTTTGGGGAGAAGCATCTTATTAGTTTATTCAAAACGTTGAGGAACACCTGCGTGATAAAAGAAACATATTTCAAATAAACATGCTTAATAGGATCGTTTTTGCTCCTGATGTAAAGTTAATCATGTCGTGTCAACAATCTCAGTACAGACAGTCATACAAGAAACAACATTTTAAACTAACCACTATAGAACTATTTTGATTGATCAAATTCATATTATAGATATACTTACTGTTCGTTAATACGAAACAACAAAATTTCTCTAAATCATAAATTACCATTCAGAAACCAAAGGATTATGCAAGTCTCTAAATAATTTACACCTATTCTAGGTCTGCGAGAAAGGTTGAAGAATGGAGAGACATTAGTTGTAGCTGAAGGCTACATTTTTGAATTTGAAAGACGTGGCTATCTGAAGTCCGGAAGTTTTGTTCCGGAAGTGGTGCTTGAACATCCGGAACTTGTGAAGTCTTTACACGAAGAGTACGTTCGCTCCGGAAGTGATGTTGTCCTTGCATTTACGGTAGTATAAAGAATTTTCTTAAATGATAGTACGCAATTATATCGTCTTTGTTTGAGGAAAGAAAATATGTACATACAAATCGTGTTTTTTTTAAAGTTTGGACTTGAATCGAATACATGTAATTTATAGATATGTTCTCTAAAGGACATTCGTGTTTCGTATTTATATGTCATAACAACATGTAGATAATGCAAGGCATCTTTATTTCTGACGTGGTAAAAAAAATCCAACAATATCAAAATTATTGAGCATTTACTTACTACATAGACTAGTTTCAAAGATTTTTTTACAACCATTCCTACTGTCTTGTCTTGAAAAAATATTGATTCAATCTGCCTACATACATGTACATTGTAAAGAAATCAACTCTATATTTATAGATTTTAACCATTCTATCGGTAATGAATTGAAGGAGATCCTAGCATCACCCGAAAAGTCCGAGAGGATGCGAATTTTTCATATTTCAAATCAAAATACTAACATTTTTTGTAAAGTTTCGAAGTGTTTTCATACCGAAATGAATTGAAAATATCAAATACATGAATTTAATCAATACTTACAGGGTCTATAAATATTTTTCAGTACTATGCACACAGAGAGAAACTTAAGTTGGTCAACAGAGAAGCAGACCTAAAAGCAATGAATATGAAGGCTCTTCAAATTGCGCGGGAAGTAGCAGACGAGACTGGTACATTGATGGCGGGAAATATTTGTAACACTACTGTGTACAAAAGGGATGACGAGGATGCAATAAACAAAGCACGGAACATGTTCAAGGTAAAAGTGGCAAATTATTGTATTGGCAATTTATTAAAAACAGTCGAAACTCAGGCACATAGCATCAATTTTGTAAGTGGGGGGGGGGGGGGGGCAAACTCCATGATAATTCTAAATTTACTATGTAAATTTAAGAAAATTAGTCGCGGCGAGAAAAAGCATCCGGGGGGGGGGGGGGGGGCTGCCCCCCCCCCCCCCCCTCCGATTGCTACGTGCTTGATGAAACTTCACGAAACATCTATGCAGCATATTTGGACGATTTTTAATAAAAGTACACATACAAAATATCCAAGATATGCCTATTGACAACGTAGCATTTTCCACTCGTTAATATTCACAGGAACATGAACAGATTCCTTACGGAAATTATTGTTGACATCTTTTCTACCATCGGATGTCACTCGGAATACCTCGCACAATTTTACAGCGCCATCATTCGGGTACTTTCATTTCTAATGAAATGCAAATTCCCCGTACACGATTTGTTGTTGTTAATTTTTAGTCTGTCAAGCTAAAGGGGTCGTTTTAAAAAAGTTAACGTTATCATCGCGGTTTTTCCACACCATTGAATGTACATCGTTTGAAACATGAGGTATTTATATAAATATCGAATAATTTAAGAGAAATATCCTGGGACAGAGTATAGTATTGCTGTTTTCATATAAATGATAACACAAATATCTGCTTCTTCTAAAGGCTATGGCCAAAGATTAAAACTACAATACTCAAAGTTGATAAATGTGTCCAAACATAATTGTTGATTTGTGATGAGCTTATCTCAGATGACCCTTTTTTATAAAAATGACCTCAATTCTTATCCCGCGAATGACGATACATTTATAAAATAGGGAAAAGCAGGAGTCCTATTGAATTTACAATAATATTTTATAGAAAGCAGCCTAGCCTGTTTACTGCTTAGTAATAACGACTTTATGTAATTTTGAAACTCTAACACTTCACTTAATCCACGAAAATATATTGTTTGTGTAGGAACAAATAGAGTGGGCAGTGGAAGGACGAGCTGACTTCATCGTGGCGGAGACGTTTGGAGAATTCGGAGAGGCAATGCTGGCCCTGGAATGCATCAAAGAGTATGGAAATGGTAATGAACGAGTCATCAAAATTAATATTAATCAATTTTTAACGGTAACGGTAAAGGGGATGAATGGTCATTTGTCATTTCTTTGATATATTAATCTCCTCGAGAAGACGATTAAGAGCTTTACATGAAGATAAAGAAAAGAATTGAAACTAGACAGATAAAAAATTATATGGGATGTTCTTTACTAGGTATTACCCTCCTCCAGATTCCCATTAATTTGCTGTGATCAAAAATCATTCTCTCTCTCTCTCTCTCTCTCTCTCTCTCTCTCTCTCTCTCTCTCTCTCTCTCTCTCTCTCTCTCTCTCTCTCTCTCTCTCTCTCTCTTTCATTTATTCTTTCCCACCAAAATCAATATTAAGAAATAAATAATACCCAAAATGTGGTTTCGACTCTGGTCTTGACTCACTTTTGGCTCCAAAGATCCAAGACAAAATATGAAGATAACACAAATATTTTTAGAACGTTTTTACATGAATATTCCAGGCTTACCATCAGTGGTTACTATGTCACTTCCCATGACGCTAAATATGCATGATGGGATACCTGTTGATGAAGCGTGCAGACGTTTAGAAGAAGCTGGAGCGGATGTGGTGGGTTTGAATTGTGGACGAGGTCCTGAAACGATGGTCGAACCCCTAAAGATTATCCGCAAGGCCTGCAAGGTAAAACATATATAATATGTGAGCCCTTTTTAGTACACTGTGCATATCGATATCATCATAAATATTATAAAGTCGTAGTATTTCGCTCAGGATTAACGTTTGTAAGTTATACGTTCTCTTAAAACTGACACATTTTCTAGATTTGAAGAAAAATCCACCACGCGTTTCCAGCTAGAAATAGACATCAAAACAAATAAAACAAATATCTTTTAAACAAGTTTTATTTCTTAAAGGGACCTATTGCGGCCTTACCAGTGCCTTATAGAACAAACGAGAACCAAGTGACCTTCTTCTCACTGACTGTACCAGGCACAGGTCAGTTTATCAATTTAGATGATGTCACTTCCTGTCTTGTTGTGATGACATAATTTTTTTCTGAAATAATAGAAAATTACCTGCTATCTCAATAGTGAGTCTTAACTCTTTAATAAAACTGTTTTTTCTTCTTTCCATGTCTAGAAAAAATGGCGTTTCCTCTAGACTTGTCTTCCTGTTACTGTACACGAGAGGAAATTCGGAAGTTTGCTGAAGAGAGCAAAAGCATTGGTGTTCAGTACGTCGGCATTTGTTGTGGTAATGCACCACACTTCCTGAGAGAAGTTGCGGCAGTGTACGAGAAGCCAGCGCCCGCCCTGAAGTACTCTCCTGAAATAGAAAAGCATTTCATCTTCGGAGACGAAAAGAAGAACGACCCCTACTACACACAGACGTACAAGAAAAAAATCACTCAGAAATGAACTTATTGATCCCTTATTTGAATTATAGGGTTTGATATATTATTATGTAGCTATAGTTAGTATATATCTTTCGGATTTTTAAAAGGAAGGTTGAGGTTTTTTAAAAGCTCCCTTTATATTATTTGAATGCCTAATATTTAAGCATAGTTATTCATTTCCTTGAAAGAAGATCCCCATTTCGATGGATTAATATTGTACAGGAACATGACAAATATATTTCTTGAAAACATATTTATATGTTATTCTTTTAGTAGTAAAATAGAGTAAGTTGTATTTTCTGTTGTTTTTCCTTTAAATTCTGTACTATATCAATCCGTAACTATTTTGTATGTGAACTTCATTAAAACCATTATAAAACTGTTTATGTTTTAAAAACTATGTAGTATATGATGACCCTATCAGGACTTGTCATATAAACATTTCATCGATTTATTGCAAATATTCATTGGTGACTTTCTTATAATAAAATAAATTAAGAAGTAAGAAACATGATTATAAAACAGTTTGGACAGAAACGGATTTCTGCTGTAGTATCCATAAAAAATAAATATGCATGTTGATTGCATTAACAGCTTTGTACGAAAGCCGAGAAGGATCATTCGAGATTCGAGATTCGAAATACGAGATTCGAGATTCGAAATTCGAGATTCAATATCTAAATTAACCAATCAAATCAAGGATCTGAAAATATGTATCCTAGCGACATCAAACTGTTCTAAATAAAAATCATACGCACATGCTCTTATATACAAATAAATGCTATGTTCACTTCTCCCTACCTAACTAAATAATTATTTGTATTTACTTTTACACAGAATATCTAAGTAGACTAGTAATAATGCAGTGTGCTTCGCGGATCTAAGTGATTTTGTTTGCCCTGGTGCATTTCCACCTGATGCGTTTGAACCCTAAGGTATTTCACCACCAGTAATAGTTTAAAACCCGGGTTTATTCACCCCTTTTGTGTAAAAATGCGGTTATGGTAGAGAACTTCATAAGCGTAGCTAATTTTTTCTGTAGGGGGTCCTAGGCCAATTTTAAAAAATTTTACTATGTAAATTTAATAAGCTCCAATTTTCCCGAGGAGGGGGTCCAGATCCCCTGACCCCCTCCTTTCTAGATCCCCGCATGAAGATTAGTACATGTATCTAAATAATCTAAATATAAATAATCTGTCCTGTTTCACTAATAAATATAAGCATTACTTATCGTTTTTATGTATGCATACAGTGATACACTAGTACTATGATTATAAACAAATCATTGAGATATTATCACATCATATGCATACGGAATTATTAATAAATACAATTTTTTTCCTTTTCCTCAGTAAACAACTTATTATGAGTCTTACTTTTGGAAATGTTTTCAATATAGAAGGATACCTACTCTCTACAATTAAAGGTAGGGATGATAGGGCGCCAATTTGTTCACATTGCCGATTTCTTGTGCAGAGAACAGTAAAACCCTTTATTTGATTGTGCATGAATATTTCAAAATTAATTGTTGTACATATATTTTGTTATAATTCATTCATTGATATATCAACAAGAAAGAATAAAAGCATATGTTTCACAGCCAAGTTAAGTTTCTCTGTAGTTTCCTACCCCCTATCCCCCACCGCACAAAAATTGACAATAATTACATATAAGTCATACAAATGTTTACTTTTTTTGTAAGTAAATCTCTAAATAAGCACTGCAAACAAAGATGTGTGTATTTAATATACTACTACATTACACTTAGCCAGATAAAATGTAATCAGAATGAAGCTACAAGGGGGTGAGTGGTGCAAATTTACCAATTTGTCGCCATACACACAGAACACCAAATAAAGAAACTGTGAGTGGTGTGTGGAATGCATAAAAGATGGCGGCAAATTATCTCAAATAATCAGTGCAAAAACCCACAAATAGGCTGTTATTTGTCACATATCCTGCAAAAACATTGATAAAAATGTTATCGTCCCATAACATAGCCGATTGAGTTAATGTGTACATATGGTCAACGTACATGTAATTCTAATATACAAGAAGGCGGACGTATCAGGCGGGGATCCAGAAAATTAAATTTCAAAAATGATCGGTTGAATTACATTAAATGCTTTGAAAATTGTTTTAAACTATCGCACGGGTCAAAATGCGGCAATCGGTTTTTAGAACGCAGTTCGCAGTTCGCAGTTCGCAATTGAATAGTGAACTGCGTTCTATAGAACGCAGTTCGCAATTCAAAATTGTGTGCGATTGAATAGTGAACTGCGTTCTATCTAGAACGCAGTTCGCAATTCAAAATTTAGAATTCATATTTGGGGCCCGCTTGCCTTATATGCAATTGAATAGTGAACTGCGTTCTATAGAACGCAGTTCGCAATTCAAAATTTAGAATTCATATTTGGGGCCCGCTTGCCTTATATGCAATTGAATGGTGAACTGCGTTCTATAGAACGCAGTTCGCAATTCAAAATTTAGAATTCATATTTGGGGCCCGCTTGCCTTATATGCAATTGAATAGTGAACTGCGTTCTATAGATTGCATATAAGGCAAGCGGGCCCCAAATATGAATTCTAAATTTTGAATTGCGAACTGCGTTCTATAGAACGCAGTTCACTATTCAATTGCATATAAGGCAAGCGGGCCCCAAATATGAATTCTAAATTTTGAATTGCGAACTGCGTTCTATAGAACGCAGTTCACTATTCAATTGCATATAAGGCAAGCGGGCCCCAAATATGAATTCTAAATTTTGAATTGCGAACTGCGTTCTAGATAGAACGCAGTTCCCTATTCAATCGCACAAAATTTTGAATTGCGAACTATAGAACGCAGTTCACTATTCAATTGCATATAAGGCAAGCGGGCCCCAAACATGAATTCTAAATTTTGAATTGCGAACTGCGTTCTAGATAGAACGCAGTTCACTATTCAATCGCACAAAATTTTGAATTGCGAACTGTGTTCTATAGAACGCAGTTCACTATTCAATTGCGAACTGCGAACTGCGTTCTAAAAACCGATTGCCGCTAAAATGTGTAGTTCAAGATTTTTCTAAAGGACATACCCGATTAGAATTGAAAAAAAGAGTCGTACGTTTAAAACTAATTTTGTCAAAACTTTTAGATTCATTTGGTTATATTTTGGTCCATTTGGGTAAATATATGCACCAGCGCAGCTCTAATTTATATATAATCAGGCCATAAATTCAAAATATTTTCAAAAATTAATAGCTTTAAATCCAGTGGATGAAAGAAAAGGAAAGCAAGTCGAACTCGATGAGTGCTAATACCTGTGTTGAATGAATGGTACAGTAGGATATGCGCAAAAAAGTCCCGTCTACTCTTTCCTACCCTATAATTATTGGAATATTAAATCCGATTATAAGAGTCAAATTAAAAATCAAGTACGGATATGTACCTGTTTATCAAAAGTAAAACTACTCATACTTTATCTACAGTGCATCGTTATGGAGCTACACAGAAAGTTTTATATTAATTTGCCGAGCCAAATGAAAAAAACCTGGAAAACGAAGAGAAAACAAAGTGGGGACAGAATAACTGACAAATTAATTAGGACTATATAGCCGCCCCCCCCCCCCCCCCCCCTCTTGAAATGTATATACTGAAAACAGATTATTGGCGTATACGATCCGCACACAATTTAAAGAAAATTTCATGTTTTTTTTTATCATTTTCGCTAGCTAATGTAAGACATCACAAATACCCCAAGCCCCCTCACGGAAAAGGAAATGCTAGGTGATGAGAGAGAGAGAGAGAGAGAGAGAGAGAGAGAGAGAGAGAGAGAGAGAGAGAGAGAGAGAGAGAGTGATGTAAATCACAGTTTAAATTAAAGCTTGCTAGTTGGTCTGCCCTACCCTAGCTACCTCCTCTCTTTTCTCGTTTAAGAGGCTTAATTATTGTCTATATATGCTTGTAACAAATCATATTAATTTCAAATTCTAAATCAAACTGAATTTGACACTACACAACTCTCTGTCTGTCTGTCTGTCTGTCTGTCTGTCTGTCTGTCTCTCTCTCTCTCTCTCTCTCTCTCTCTCATATCGACAATGGCATTGCCATACCCTACAATACACTGTTCTTACCTGGATTTTTGTCTTTGAGGTTGTAAATCATTATATCTTCTATGGTTTAAAACTTTATCATAACCTATATTTTGACATGTCGATTATTTTTTTGAGTTTCGTTTCATAGCTAAAACATTTAGATTAAACAGATCTTTCTTTGCGAGCCGATTTTTACACAGTTGTGGCGAATACACTTCGGGTTAAAATTGTTCGGGGGGAAATACATACAGGGCAAACAAAACCACTTAGATTCGCAAAGCCAACAGTGTTATTTCTAATTTAATTGTTTATACTGTGTGGGGTTAATTCATCAATGTTAATTTTACCATTTTATAACCACTATATAAGAGCTATTAAGACATTTATTTGTAGGAAAGAGCATGTACGAATGATCTTTATTTAGAACAGTTTGATGTTGCTAGGATACAGGTTTCAGATCCATGATTTGATTGGTTAATTTAGATATTGAATCTCGAATTTCGAATCTCGAATCTCGTATTTCGAATCTCGTATTTCGAATCTCGAATCTCGAATCTCGAATGATCCTTCTCGGCTTTCGTAGCTTTGTATTGTATTGGTACAGAGAGAGAGAGAGAGAGAGAGAGAGAGAGAGAGAGAGAGAGAGAGAGAGAGAGAGAGAGAGAGAGAGACAGAGACAGAGAGAGAGACAGAGACAGAGACAGAGACAGAGAGTCATAAAAATTCCTTTGCCTGCAAGCATATTACATGAGTATAAAATTATTAACTATAAGTATACAATTAGGACTTAATTAGGAGTTAACTTTATTTGAAAAGTCCATTCATGATTAGATTTTTTTCTCTTTACAACATATAATATTATATTAATAAACTCTTACACCAGCGTGCAAAGAACCGCGAAGTTATATTTTTGTTCGCAATGACCGTATTTTGAATTTAAAAAATAAACCATTTCTTTTGGTACTGTATGTTTCTGTGTCATCCTTCGTCCTCAAGTAGGATCTCTTGGTCATAAAACAATCAATTCAATGCTATAATTCAAAATACATATTCATTCAGGTAGACAATGATAATGAATAACAAACGAAGAGGCCAATGGATTAACAAAAACTCGCTTAAACACTATTTTTCCTATAAAACATTTTAATATAAAACACTTCTTAAAAAATGTAAATCTTGAAAACTTCTCATAACTTCTAAGATTTGTCAATGCATGAAAAAAACCCCCGAATTTTAAAACGTAGATGTTGATATATTAATTTTTAAAGATAAACAAATATCTTATTACACAAGGCCTCTGCGTTTCGATCATAAAGATGGAAGAAACGAATAATTATGGTAGAATTCGAAAAAGAGGTTACTCTGACCTACGTTTTGATAAACATAATCATGAGGTTATAGTATGCCCTAATTGACAAATGAAATTTTTGTAATCACTATTTGGCATAAGAATGGAAAATGTCTCAACTTGCATATAATTTTGTATTACATGTAAAGTTTGTCGCATTCAAGAATATTTTTATGCTTGTTTCCTCGTGCCTGTATTCTAGCTGTATCTTTCCCCAGTGTACTTTTTCACCATAAGCAGAAAACATTTTAGTTTTAACATACTCTAAGGTTTACATGTATCTCAGATATTTGATTTTCGTACATTGTAGAACTTACTCACAAACAGCAGGTAAATTCCTGTCAACACATAAATCAAGAAAATATCCATCTGGAAAAATGCTTCTCTCAAGTGTGATTTTTTTCCTCAACTGCAACACTCACTCCTTTTCATTAGCAATAGACCTCAATTTCAACTAATAATCAGTTGGTATTCACACTGCATAAATTACTGTACCTCTGAAATATATATTTTTGGGAAATTTTAATGTTGTAATTATGCCTTGATATGAAATAAATTAAAACAACTCCAATTTAGTGCAGGAACAATGAAAGGTTCATAGATAGGTAATGTCATTGTAAATATAAAATCATGAATAAAAGAAAATTAAAGTTCATCAAATATGTTTTTTTTGTTTTTTTTTAGAATTAAACTTCGTATGTTCGTGCTTGATATGTTATCACGCAATGCTCTTAAATTTCGTTTTAATGTTTTGTTGATGCTTTTTTGCGTTTTGTATCATTTATTCATAATATTATATACATGTATATAGGAACACATTTTTAATAACATTTGTGTGTTTGCGCAGAAGGTAATGCATGTACATATTGACTTAATTTTTTGTTTAGTTCAATTTCGGGAAACTAAAATTGTAAGTTTAACTGTGTTTCATTTTTCTACAACTGCTCAGATGTACATTTCATTTCATATTAAGTTGGACCCTCAATGGATTTTAAGACAATGCTTCCCTTTGTGGCGTTTTTGTGTGTGCTTCTGATCAGCTCCTCAGATGCTGAACAGCAGAAACCAAGCAGCTTCCTCAGTAACTATTCCAGTTACAAAAACATCTGTCATAAAATAGGCTGGGAACCAAAATGTAGAACTGAGTCTACAAAAGGTAATATATATGTATATATAGACGAAAAAGCAGACTTAGTTGAGAATTTCACCCCACTAAACACAGACTTAAATGGTTAGAGATTTAACTAGTTATATATATATATATATATATATATATATATATATATATATATATATATATATATATATATATATATATATATATATATATATATATATGTTTGCTTAACATTCTTTTTACAGACTGCAAAGGGAAAACAATTGCTTTCCATGCAATTCTGTCAACAAGACTTACTAACGTATCTCCAAATACTATCATTAAGTTCGGAAAAGTTTTGGTAAACGAAGGAAGTGGATATAACCCATCCACGGGTAAATTTACAGCCCCGCTAGATGGCGTCTACTCGTTTTCTTGGACTTACTGTACAAACAAAGGTTCAAATGCATATCTTGGTGGATATGTGGATGGCAAGTTAATGGCCAGAATATCTAATTACGCTCAGACAAACCATTGGAAAAACACCTCGGGTCATCTCGTCATCAGACTGAAGAAAGGGAATCAATTCTGGGTCCAGACGTTCGAGCATACTGCTCAACTAATACATGAAGAGTTCACATTTCTGTCAGGATACAAACTATCTGGTTGTTAAAAAATTGGAACAATAAAGCTGTTGTCAAACTGATAATATTTTGTATTATCTTACGTTTTTCTTATCCAACAAAATTGTTTGAAACATTTCTAACCGCAATCGTTTTATGGTTTCCAAGAAGAAGGGACGAATGAGTGTTTTCCTGAACGCAATGAATGTGTAACTATTTCGATAACTTTATACCCATGTAACTTAAGGTTTACATCAAATAAAAAATGACAAGAGGAAATGGAACAATGGCGATAAGACATTCCACAATACTTCTAATTATGATGAATCTCGAATAGCATGGAATATTATACCTCCCTCCAAACAAAGTTTTGGGTGTATATAAGAATCGCCTTGTCTGTCCGTCCGTAGGTTCGTCTGTTCGTCTGTCTGTGCAAACATGTTTGATCCATATCTCTCTTATGGAGGGGCATTAAAAGTTCTTAAATCACACAAATATTGCTTATAATCTGCAAGTGTGTCATTATTTTAAACCAAGGTCATTTGGGTAAGTTCACACAGGAAGGAAAAATGCAAAATTCCTGTCAGGTCCATACATGTATACCGGTATTTACATTTATCCTCCCCCTTATTAAACTGCATTGACTGATTTGAGTGATATCTACGCATGACACATAAGACTTAATCACCAAATCTGTTGCATATGAATACATTCAATCTTCCTTCAATAAGTAAGTAAGTAATTTATTTATAGTGACATGTGTATACATTTTAAAGTGTAATATTAACAACGATAAGCATAGATTTAACACCCTGCCCGCCGGGCCTACATGTATATGACACTTTAAACACATTATACTTGAAAAAAGAAAAAAAACCAACAACACAGCATCAAGCGGTAAACAGAGATATGATTGTATGTATAAGTATAAAGCTTCCATTAGAACCATTGAGTTTGCATTCCTTGTTTTGATGTAACAATTCATATGCATACATTATATGTTTATTTTCTCAACGGTTAAGATTCTCTACGTGCAAAAGAATGATAAAAGTGTACTTCTCGAAGAACATGGCTGACTCTCCTATCGACTTCAAACCGGATCACAACCTGATATTATACTCTCGCTGATAAACATTCATTGACGTAAGTATTTTTGAACAGTTAAGTTAATTCAATTGAATGATTTCTTAGTACAAAAAAAGTAAATTCATCAAATTAAAAAAATGAAAAAAATGTGTTTTAAAAGAGAATTCAAAGCGCTTTGCCCAAAAGCGCTTTTTTGTCACATTACTCCTTGAGTAAGGCAGATATTTTAATTAAGGTAAGGTTTGCGGCTTGCATTTTTTAGGAGTTGTACTTAAGCTACATATCAGTTTATTCACTACACTGAAGACTTTTTTCTCATGAAATTCAAATGATTTTGCCCGTCCCGTTTTATAACTATAAATGGTCAAAGTTCATGATTTCCAATTTTCATTTTCATGAAATGTAAACAATTTCATGAGAATATGTACATTTTATATGAAACTATTCTGGGGGTTATTTATGCTTAAAGTGTTCGAAAATAATATGTCACTAACAATAAATCATATTTCATTATTTTATTTATTTCTAATGAACTATCTAAAAATAGAAGAAAACGGGACAAAAGTCTTAATTTTGGACTACTGTTATGTAAACGAAAACATCTTACTTGAACCTTTCCAAGTCTATGGATTTTAGGAAAAACGTATCTTAGAATATTTGTAATCTGATGTTTCTAAAATACACTATTCAAAACCATATAATGCGGACTTTTTTTTTTGGAAATTGATAAAATGCTTTTGTCTTGTTATTCATTGAAACTACAAAACCTCGCGAAATGGCATTAATTATGACGTCATATAAATGTTGACGTTATAGCTGAAATAAAAAGTAGTTGATGTTACCTCACAATGAAATGTGTGAGTTATCTCCCTTCAACCGCAAACCTTGCCTTAAAAATAATTCATAATTTCGGAAAGGGAATAAAAGTAAAAAAAAAAAGTAAATATAAGCATTGAACTATTATTTTATGAAAGATGTGGTCTCACAACTGCAACGGTATGTGCAAACAAATTCTCATAACGCGCTAGACCACATCTTTAAAGAAATAACCATTCAATGCTTAGGTATCTTTCTTATTCAGAAATATTAAAAGTTTATTACTTAAAACAAAGATTTTTATGGCCTGATGTTGTGCCATGATTTTGACAGAAGGTCATTTGGGCAAGTTCAAGGTCACTGTAAGAAAAAGTGCAAACTTCGTTTCCTGTTCAAATCATTGAAAACATTGGAAACATTTAAAGTTCTTACTTCTAAGATTGCCTATGAACTGAGGATGTCTTATGAGCCCAGGGTCAGTTGTGCCAGGTCATTGTTTAAAAAAAAAGTACTATTCCTGTCTAGGCCATTTCTTGTACAGTCTCTTCATGCCCATCTTTAACAAATTGATGCGATTTGAATGACATGCTATGAGATTTTAATGAAAGTTATGGGATGTGTATGATATGATTTGAGACATTTAAATGAAGACCCTAATGTTTTGGTATGCTGTGGTTTGCTATAATGTGATATGATATTTTATGAGATTAGAACAAAAAAGCCCCACAAGCAGAAATATTCCAAACATTTCGAAGTAAAATAGTAAAAAATCAGAGTGGACAATGGAAGGTCGTTCTGACTTTTTCGTGGCGCAGACGTACGTTTGGGTAATTCGAAGTGGCAATGCTAGCTATGGAATTCATTCAACAGAAAGAAAATAGTCACAGGATAAAGCTCTGCCATTTAGTGAACTGAATGTTAACTGGAAAGGTGACTGAATGGCATTGCTATGCCATTCAGCCCCATTTCAGTTACCTTTCAGTCACTTTTCAGTTGACTGAATGGCAGAGGTTCATCCTGTGAGTAACAAACAGATAACTAAAAAATTATTTGGTCATAATTATATAGGGTTGGGCTGTTATCGCCATTTAGTTTATACACAGAATGTAATGTTTTTTTTTTCTCTCGAATAGAAAAGCTTCCCCAACTGAACTACGAGGGTTGATCGGAAATTATTCAGACAACCCGAATATTTTCTTTCCTAATTGACGAATTTTGGTAAAAATTGGCATTATGATAGACACTGAAGTTACGCCAACAAAAAATAAAACAAAGTGATATTAAAAGAATATCTAATATTTTGTTTACGACGATAGGTAAACAAGTCGGTGGTCGGGGTACCCGGCGCAGCCATGAACTCGGAGATTAAATAACTTAAACATCTACTTTATAAGTGTCCGTAGAATTACAGTTATTGATAAAAGAAATCAAATTAAATATGTTCATTTTGCTATTCTTTGCGACTAACTTTTGATTAAGTTTCACTGATGTTTGAGTTGAAATACGGATATGGTACATATATATTTACCATACAATAGAAATCTGACAACGACTTTACATTGAATTTTGACGTCAAGGCGGCGCATTAAAAACCGTCAAACTGGTGGAAATCTCGGAAGAAGACCTTTTAAGGCCAAGCAATTGCTTAAAAAAACTATACGATGACAAGACAAGGTATAGAGCTTCAGTTCGTCATATTTTTTTCACTGATTGTTTAACTAGAATTAGGCCAAAGGGATTAATTATCAAGTACTTTTGACACACTAACTGTTATCAACAGTTCTAAAATATATAAAAAATAACTGCAGGAGACATTCACAGTAATTAGACTTTCGGGAAAAGTAACTCGATTTTCCCCCTGAAAATAACAAGAATGACAGAAAATGTAAATGATGACATCCGAAATGAAAACAAAAGATGATAAATAAAGAATAATTCTTATTTCCGTTCGTTTGTAAGGTGTTTAAAACACAGGAGCAATAAGAAGCGTTAAAATGACGTTGCGAAAAGTTTGCGGTTGCGCCGGGTCATTGGACGAAGGTAGGTTGGTCAGCTCACCAGGAATGATCTATTCATGCCATGAACAAGAAACTTTTCACATTGATGGTCTCGATCCTGATTTACGTTTTGGTGAAATTTCAATGGTTTATCTTTTTTACTAAAAGAATAAGAGGAAATGTCTCAATAATTTCCGAACAACCCTCGTATTTATGGGGTTTTCTTTAAGCGGTATCATTGTGCCTAAACAAAAAATATCTAAAGTTTAAGTTAGATCCTAAATGTTGGTTTATGAACCATCTAGCCCCTTATAATTTTCGTCAAAGTTGTGATCGGAAACTATTTTTGTGTGAGAGAGAGAGACACACACACACTATGACTCTCTCTCTCTCTCTCTCTCTCTCTCTCTCTCTCTCTCTCTCTCTCTCTCTCTCTGTAACGTGTTTGGATGAATAAAATACCTGAATGAAGTGAAGCATGAATAATGGTGTCGGACTTATATTGGGGTTTTAGCGATGAACATAACAATTGATATCGACAACTACTATGGCGGTATTCGGGGATAAAAAGGTAATAATGCGTATTTATTTATATCAGCTCTAACATGAATATTCTAGGCTCAGTAGTTACTATGTCACTTACAATGACGCTTTGTATGCATGAAGAAATACCTGTTGATGAAGCCTGGAGACGTTAAAAAAGGCCGGGGCGGATGTCGTAGGTTGAAATTGTGAACAAGATGCTGGAACAATGGTCGAACACTGAATGATTATCTACAAAGCTTGCAAAGTAAAATATTTCCGTTCTCCTTATTAATATATTTTGATTACAATCATAATAACGGTTACCAAAAATATTTTGCGGTGAAACATCTTTGTTAGTTTTACAGTTCCTCACTTGCAATGTTCACAATAATCTCATATATTGAATAATCTCATATATTGACGGACATTTTCGAGGAAAGAAAACCCCATTTTTGTTTTTAGAAATGATAAGCGAAACAAAGAGAAACAAAGTGATGCAAAGTGAAATAATTGCAAAAATCTTTTAAAAGGGTCTATTGAGGGTTTAAAAGTGCCTTACAGAAGAAATGAAAACCAGGTGACCATCTCCTCACTGACAGAACCTGCCACAGGCCTAGGTCAGTTTATCAATTTAGATGACGCCACCTCTTGTTGTGTAATTTCATCTTAAATATCATAAATTACCTGTTAATACAAGAATGCTTCTCTTTTTTTATATTTTTTTTCATGTCTAAAAATGGCGATTCCCCTAGATTTTCTTCCTGTTACTGTACGTGAAAAGAAATTCGGAAGTTTGCTGAAGAGAGCAAACGCATTGGGGTTTAGTACGCCGGCCTTTGTTGTGGTAATGTCTTACATTTCCTGAGAGAGAATGCAGCAGTGTACGAAAAACTAGCGGCCGCCCTGAAGTACTCCTTGGAGACAAAAAGAAAACGACCCCTACTACACATTTGGAATATTATTATGTAGCTGGAAGTAGTATATATCTTTCGAATTTGTATCTTTAACATGTCGTTTTGTCACGTTAAAGCTTAGGAAGCTTGAGTTTAATGGTAAAATAGAGTAAATTTTAGTTGTATTTTTGGTTTTTCTTTCAATTCTGTACTGTATCAATTCGTAATTATTTTGCTTGTGAACTTCATTAAAACCATTCTGATGATAATGTTTATTTTTTTACAACCAGTTTGCGTATATTGGCCTTATCAAGACTTGTCATGTAAACACTGCATTAATGTTTTGCAAATATTCATCGAAGTGACTTCCTTAAAAAAAAGATCTAAAGGCTAGAAACAAATTATAAAACAACATGAAAAGCAAAGGTTATCTGCCATAGTATCCATAAAAAAACATGCATGTTGATTATAATAACACAGAGAGAGAGAGAGAGAGAGAGAGAGAGAGAGAGAGAGAGAGAGAGAGAGAGAGATGTCTACGCGTGTCAGCCAATCAAATGAGTATCAGTTTATTAACTATAAGTATACTTATGTCTATTAGGACTTATCTTTGAATATTCCTTTTATGTTTAATTTTTCTCTCTTTTTTAAGATAATATACTATGATAAAAAATAACTCCTACACCATCAAAGAACAGCAGGATTATATTTTTGTTCGCATTGCCGGTATTTTTAAATTACAGAAAGAGACCATTCTACTGGGGTCCTACATTTATCTGTATCATTCTTTGTACTCAATTGTCCTTCCATCAAACAAACAATTCAAGACTTTGATTTAAAATATATATTTATTCAGCTATATAAAGTAAATGAATTAGAAAAAAAAGTGGCCAATGGATTAAATAACTCACATAAACACAAGGTCTTTATGAACTGTTTTAATATTTAAGCTCTTAATAAAAATTGTAAATCTTGCAAAAAATCCCATAGCTTCTAAGATTTAACAATGCATGAAAACAAATTAATGAAAAGTAGATGATGAAACATTAATTTCAAAAGATGCATCAAAATAGATATCTTATTATACAAGGCATCAACATATCAAACGTAAATAAAGAAGAAATGGATAATCATGGTAGAATTAAAAAAAAAGGTTACTCTAACCTACTTTTTGATAAACATAATCATGAAGTTGTAGGATGTAATAACCAACAAAGTAAATGAATTTTTTGTGATGACAACTTGGCATAGAAATGTAAAATGTCTCACCTTGCATATATGTAATATTTTTTCTCGTGTCTGCATTTTGCCTGTATGTTTCCCCCGAGTACCTTGCCAACACTTTGAGACTATAAGCAGAAGACATTTTAAATACTACGCACTTAAAGGGCTACATGTTACTCAGATATTTGATTCTCGTCCATTGTAGAATTTGCTCACAAACAGCAGGTAAATTCCTGTCAACACATTAATCACGACAAAGGTTGTAATCAGATAGCCGTCTTGGTCGTATTTTTAATTACATGTAGCCAAAAAAAAGTGACGATCAAAAATTTGCCATACGAAATATAATCATATATTATTTGATATCATTGGTTTGGAATTTAGGGTTGGAATATTGGAATTGAAGTATATACATGTATATGTTCAGCGCTTCGACAGCCATATGATAAACATTAAATTATGATGAATACTTTAATATTTTTGGTCAAATGAAAAATTGGCTATGTGCATGATTCAGAGGATGATAGCTGCGGAGCTGATCTCGCTATACGTCAAATATATAGAAATCATGTTCAGTGTGAAGTGTTGATTGTTTATAATGATAATATAAATATTTATGAACTAATCTGAATTAGTTTTCTCTCTGTGTGAATGATGATATATACGTTTATGTATAGAGAGAGTGTGAGAACGGTCGAGAAATGTTAGGAACTGCTAGTCAGTCACAGAGATTGAGATTTGAATATATTAGACTTTGAAAGATTTTTTGTAAAATATACACGATCACGCTAAAATAATTAAATTGTTGTTTAACACCAACTGGAGTTATCATTCACGGACTGGACAAGGAATTGAACCAACCCATTGGCTTATAAGATATCCATTTCGGAAAATGCCTCACTCAAATGTTAATTTTTCTCAAATGAATCAGTTACCTCTTTTAATGGAAATATACCTTAATTCAACTAATAATCAGTTGGTATCCGCACACATTACCGTACGTGTAAAATATATATTTCTAATAATATTTCAATTTTAGTTATGACTGGATATAACTCCATTCCAATGAAGGAACAATATGTGGTCCGCATATACGTACTCTCATTGTAAATATAAAACATATATATATATAATATATATATATATATATATATATATATATATATATATATATATATATATATATATATATATATATATATATATATATATACATGTCTATATATTATAATAGTTAAATTCGAGCTCTCGTGTTCCTGCCTTATAGGTTATCACGCAATGTTCTAATATTTCGTTTTAATGGTTTGTTGATACGTTTTGCGTTATGTATATTTATTCATAATAATATATATACTAATACATTTTTGATAGCATTACTGTTTTGCCTCAGTAGGTAATGTATGCATGTAAGACTTAATTTATGTTGAGTTCAATTTGGAAACTAAAATTGTAAACTTTCAATTTTGATTCAACTGTACAGCTGTACATTTAATTTCATTTGAAGTTGGACCATCGATTGATTTTAGGACAATGCTTCTTTTTGTGGCGTTATTGTGTGTGCTTCTGACCAGCTTCTCAGATGCCGAACAGCAGAAACCAAGCAGCTTCCTCAGTAACTATTCCAGTTACAAAAACATCTGCCACAAAATAGGCTGGGAACCAAAATGTAGAACCGAGGCTGAAAAGGGTAACATGTTGTATACTTATTTACTTACTATGAAGACAATAGCAAGTTTCTTGTTCCCCGAGACAGCAGCTTTTTTACGAAACGCATCCAAGGGAAATAAATATTGTCTTGGGGGACAAATAACTTGCTATCGTCCGAGTAGTCAAAGTTTTTTTCACAGAAGACAATTTATTTGTCGACGAGGAAGATTTTCTTGATGGTAAACAAATCAGAGTTATCACACTTTAGATTTAACGCAACGACTTGGATTACAGAAATAAAAAGTCCGAAAAGGAAATCACAGAACTATTTCACGGTGGAAAATAATAGCATGTTTATTCAGAGGCATATACACATACACACATCTATTTATCTATCTCTATATCTACAGGCTTAACAAGTAATTTCACTCGATCAAACATTTAACTGGGAGGATCCGCCTCCTGTTAAGCCTACCCGTTTTTTTTTTAAATAGTTGTAATCCCAAAACTACTTAATATCTTCTTAATGTCATATATATATGTACGAGCAATTGAATGATGAAAAATGAAACTTCTTCAAAATTTGCAATTTTTGGTTTTGTTGTTTCTTTTTGTATTATTAGTTTAGCAGGAAAACATGTCATTGATATGCCATTATACTGGTTGTCAAACGATTTTTAAAAGATTTCATACCTCTTTTTAGTATTTGACTTATAGGATATGGAAAATATATTTGTTCAAAACAATTTTAACAGGTTGCAGTGGAAAAGTTGTTGCCTTCCATGCACTTCTTTCTACAAGACTTACTAATGTACCTACAAACACCATCATTAAGTTTGGACAAGTTTTAGTAAACGAAGGAAGTGGATATAACCCAACCACGGGTAAATTTACAGCCCCGCTAGATGGCGTCTACTCGTTTTCTTGGACTTACTGTACAAACAAAGGTTCAAATGCATATCTTGGTGGATATGTGGATGGCAAGTTGATAACCAAAATATCAAATTACGAGCAGGCAAGCCGTTGGAAAAATACATCAGGACATCTCGTTATCAAACTAAAGAAAGGAAATCAGTTTTGGGTTCAGGCGTTCCACTCTACTGCTCAGCTTATACATGAAGAGTACACATTTCTGTCAGGATACAAACTATCCACCCCTGCGAATGTGTTCGGAATGTTTTCTTTATCGTTGCTAAGTATATAATGAATCCAGAGGTGCTCGAATGAAAGTTCACGAGACTTCACGAAGATTTGTTCAGTTCCTGTGAATTTTCGAGCGGAAGTATGTGTGTTCGGATAATATTCTAAAAATACGTAAGTAATAGTCGTTTTTCATATCATATCCTACTTTGATTTATGTTAAAACATGAAAACCGTGTTGGATGTATGTTTTATTTCACCATCTAGCGGTTATTTAAATGAAACGATGATATTCAGAACAGAGTTATCGTTCGTGTTCAGCCACGTGTAGAGTGGTTGAACATGTAAACATTGGGTTGCTTAATAAAATCATAGCCATGTTCGATGCTTGTTGTGTGCAATACCATGTTTTTATAAAAAATAATGGGTGTCTGTTTTGTATCAAAACTTAGTATATCGAGCCATTTTCAAGGAACATTCTGCATAAAATAGTATAGTCTGTTTCACTATTGATGCTATTAATATTACTAGGTCAGGTGCGGATCGAAAATAAACCCTTAGGGGGGGTCTCTAATAGACATTTTAATTGTTGCAACAGCAGAAAAAAAACTATTCTTTTTGTATTGTCACATTTATTTCTAGAACACATTTTATCCACCAGTTAATGAAGATAAAGTTTAAAATCAATAAACCTCTAATTTTTTATGTTTGACTACAAGTACCTAGATTCTATGAAATAGACTATGAACACGAGGGACGATTTTTACTGCGAAACTGAAAGGGTCAAATTAAAACACGTGATCTAAAATTTAAATGACAATAACATTCGCAGGGGTGCTATCTGGTTGTTAAAAAAATTGGAACAATAAAATTGTTGTCAAACTGATTAGTATTTGAACTATTTTAAGTTTTTTATCCAACAAAATTGTTTGATACAATTCTAACCGCAATCGTTTCATGGTTTCCTAGATCACTGTAATGAAGTTCTTTTGGATTTTGTGTGGGTGATAGCGAAAACGACAAACAGTAAAATAAACAAAACAAAATGAACTTATTTATCAACAAAATAAATTAAGATAAAAGAATATGAAGAGACTCACACTCCCAAACACACATCCTCACTCTCTCACTAAGAAAGAAAATATAACTTTAAAAAGTTAATCAATCAACACTGACAATGAAACAACAGTGAATTAATTTTTAACACATTCAATTGTCAGTTAATATATGAAACAAATAAATGCTTTAAACGCTGGCTAAATATAGCTATAAGAGTATGTAAAGGAATAAACCAACAAATCAAAATTACCAATACTGTTATATGTCATTTCACAGAAAAAGTAAATTGGAATGTAATCTGTAATTAAGCAATCAACTTTTATCACTAGGTAAACTGATAAATCATTAACTCATAAAATAGAATTGAAAGTTTGGCTTCAAATAATAGCAAAAGCCACCCTGAAATAGTCTTCACTGGGCCTCCATAGCACACAAAACACATAAACAAAATATCCTGTCTCCAGTCCCGGACTCGAAGGTATCTCACTTGAAAACTATCCACACAGGGCCTCCTAACCATAAACGATCGTCAAACTAGAGCTCCCGTGCGTCCCACTTGCGTCACTTGCTGCTAATAGTTCTCGGTCCTAGTCCTAGTCCTGCCCCACATATGCTACGCTAAACCTTCAACTGACATTCACCATTGACCCACCGGCTTTAACGATATAACTATCGCTGCACTGAAACAATAATTACCTATTCTAAAATCTATAGACATACTCATTTATACAAGGAAAATAACAAAGACCACTCCCCCGTAAATATACCATGAAACTGACAAAATATATACAAAAACTAACCGGCTGGAGAAAAGCAAATGCCCAAACAGATTCACAGTAATTTATGGCTACCAGTCTACCAGACTAACTTCTGGAATTTGCCAAAATTAACAAACTGGAGGACGAATTCACCAACGTGGCCGCACACTTGACAAGCAGCCACGGCTCTAACTCACCAAACCGGTTATACTAAAAATAGCCCTAATACCGAACACTCTCGATTGACAAATATGGAACACAACTTGGTCCAAAATTACAACTATTTACACAAACAAATACAAAACTGAAATAAACTGAATTTAACTTCATCACAATCACGAAGAATGGACGGATTAATGTTTTCCCAAATGCAATATATGTGTAAGTATTTCGATAGTTTTGTACCTATGTAACTTAAGGTTTACACCATAAAAAGAAAATGACAAGAGGAAATGAAACAATGACGAAAAGACATTCCACAATACTTCTAGTTATGATGAATCTCAAAAAGCATGGGAAACGTTAACAGTATTTTACTACTACAGTATGTACTTATGAACAAAATTAATAATTTAAGGGGAAAAATTTCTTAACCTGTTCTAATACATGATGTGAAAATGGTTGCTACTTTTGATTACTGCATGACCAATTAACGATAAAATTGCAATAGTTGTTTAAGAGTTCATAAACTTAACATTCCTATCAATACAAATGTATTTATTCATACATTGTTAGAGGAACTTTATAGAAATTGCTAGTTACAAATGATAATTAAAATTGTAGATAATAATTTATACAAAAGGCACTGGAATAATACGGACTATTCCTTCTTTAGATCTTTCAAAAAATATTCTTTATATCTTCACTCCGAATTTTTTTAATGAAATATGGCTACATCATTTAAGTGAAAACAGAAAAAATCATTCACGAAAATTTCAAAATATTCTGTGACCGTTAACAATCAACTTCCCCTAAATTTTAGATTTATTTTTTAGGCAGTCATATTATACCTTAGTATATAAGCATTTGTTAAATATATGTTTTACCGTGCTACCGTTGTGGCGAGCGCGCGACAAGAAACTAATTTAACAAGAAAATAATTTAATTTTTAATAATGCCTGCAAAGTGCATATAACAGCCACGTCATTTCCAAGCAATTTATATATAATTATAATAATTGTTATATAATTATTATAAATTAGTTTTGAAGGGTTATATACTTTTCGTTTATGAGAATGCATACGTCGATTGTGGGATGGGTGTTTTCACGTTATCGTGTGCAGAGAGAGAGAGAGAGAGAGAGACAGAGAGAGAGACAGAGACAGAGAGACAAGAGAGTGAGAGAAAAGAGAGTGAGAGAGAGAGAAAATTGAATATTTCATCTGAGTTTAAAAAAATTCGTACAAAATACATAGACTTGCTTCCCCATAACATTTTTTTCTTGGAATGAATTGAAATGCCTGTAAAATGTAATCTGGGTTTAATTTGATCAAAATCAAAAACGATAAATACAGTATTATTTCTCTTTTGTACCTTTTTTTTCCTGGTTCATAATTTTCAATTTTTTTTTTGTTTTTTTTGCAATATTATTACGTACATATGGTTTATATCCATGCCCTCGATCGATCCCTGTTTGTAGGTGTATAATTTCCGAGTTTTCCTGTTCAATAGCTTGACATTATACAGTATCTACATATATTTTTAAACTGTTTTTCTCTTTATTCTTTTTTATTTGGATCTAAATGGTTTTTTTATATTATTTTTTTCACGACTTACTGCATGATAAGCTTCATTCTGGATTGATATGAGAGTAAAGTATGGCTCTTGCTTTTATTAATATATATGATATCTCTATCGAAACTTCTAAAAATCTATTATCAGTTGTAAACGTATCTCGAAGGATTAGGTCTGACCAAAGATTGCACAGTACTCAAAAGGTGTCTTCAAACCTTAAGGCACCGTAAATTACGAGTTAAATGCCAGCCATTGTTTGGCATAGCACCATGGGAGAAAACATTAGAAAATCAATCTGAATGAATATGTAGGTTAAGCTCTTCTTTTCCCCTCGCCCACTGGTTCTAAAAGTTCGCCTCGCTCGCTTTATCATATACCCCCCCCCCCCCCCCCATGCAAACAATGTTTTTGGGGCATATAGGAATCACCATGTCCGTCTGTCCGTCCGTCCGTTCATATGTCCCTCTGTCTGTGAAAACGTGTCCGGTCCATATTTTTCTTTCTGAGGAGCATTGGAAGTTCTTTTAAAATTCCCACAAAGATTGTTTGTAACCTCAGGCTGTGTCATTATTTTGAACTAATGTTTTGGTAAGTTCAATTAATGTCACTGGAAGTAACGATGCAAAATTCGTATCAGGTCCAGACATGTGAAAAAAATTTTTATTGAGTAACATTGAATGAAAGTTTTTACTTCACACAAAGGTTGTCAATAAATTTGACAGAAGGTCATTTGGGCAGGTTCAAGGTCACTAAAAGGAAAAGTGCAAAATAGTACCTGGTTCATATCTTTTGAAAACATTGGAAACATTGGAAATATTGGCAGTTTTTACTTCACACAAAAATTGCCTTCTACCTGAGGGTGTTTCATACTTTTGTCACACGATAATTTAGGCAAGTTCAAGGTCATTGGAAGAAAAATTTTAAATTTTTTATCTGATTTATATCGTTTTATAGATAAATATTGAAAGTTCCGACTCAACATCAAGATTGCCTATGACCTGGGAGTGTTTCATGAACCAAGGGTCAACTGGAGAAGTTCAAGGTCATGGTTGAATAAAGCGTTATTTCTGTCTATGCCATTTCTTGTACAGTCATCTCATGCATATCTTTAACAAATTTATGTCATGCCATGGTATGCAATTTGAATGATATGCAAAAGATTTTAATGCAATGCTATGGGATTTGTATGTTATGCTATGAGACATAAAAATGAAAACCCTTATTATATGGTATACAATGACATTCTATGAGCTTAGAACAAAAATGCCTCACAAACAGAAAAGTTCCAAACAATTCGAAATAAAATAGTAAAAAACGAAGTTTAGCAATAATCTGCAATGTAAACATTTACTTTTTAAAAACTAAAGGATAAAAAAAACAAAAACAAATTGAAATTATGTTGTATGAATGCTATGGTATCCTGGAATCAAATGGGATGATATGCTATGCTACGATGTATGTTGAAAAAAATATGCTTGAATTGTCTGTATTAAAAACACCGATTAAAAGCTAAAATTTGACACAAAGATTGTTTGAGGCCTATAAGTATGTCCTTATCAAGCTTTGATCATTTGTACAAGTTCAATGTCACTATTAGAAAAAAAAGTTGCATCCATAACTTTTAACAGAGAAATTCTTGAATAACCATATTTTCTTAGCGGGGGTTATTATTTGTGAGATTGCTCACAGTACCTCTAATTTATGTAGGAAAAAAGAGTTGACAGTGGAAGGCCGTGCTGACTTTTTCGTGGCGGAGATAGTTGAAGAATTCGGAGAGGCAATGCTAGTTATGGAATGCATTCAACAGTAAAAAAATGGTAATGAACGGATAACTAAAGATATCATGTTAAAATAAGTTGTAGAACTTGCTTATCAATCGTTGTAAAATAAATAAAGTTCAATTCAATTTTCAACTAAAGATAAGTTGGTCATAATTAAAGAGGGCTGGACTATCATAACCATTTTTTATACATAGAATTAACTTTTTTTTTATTTTCTCAGCTTCACAATTGAACTGTATATGGACTTTTCTTTAACCAGTATTATTGCGCCTAATCAAAAAAATATCTAAAGTTAAAGGTATATCTGATATGTCGGTTTATGAACCATCTAGCCCCTTATAATTTTCATTTGAGTTGTTTGACCGAAAATTATTTTTGTGACTCTCTCTCTCTCTCTCTCTCTCTGTATGAATTGGGTGAATGAAATACCTGAATGAAGTGAAGCATGAATAATGTTGCTGGCCTTATATAGGGGTTTGCAGCGATGAAAGTAACAATAGATATCGACAACTAAAATAGCGGTAGTCGGTGATTAATAAAAGTAACAATACATATTTTTTTGTTTATTCATATTACTTCTAACATGAATATTCTAGGCTCAGTAGTTACTATGTCATTTACTATGACGCTTAATATGCATAATAGAATACCTGTTGATGAAACTTGCAGACGTTTAGAAAAGGCCAGGCCGGGCGGATGTCGTAAGTTTAAATTGTGAACGAGATGCTTGAACAATGGTCAAACACCTGAAGATTATCTACAAAGTTTGCAAGATAAAACATTTATGTTCTTTTTTTTTTTTAGTACATTTTGATTACAATTATAATAACCATAATCGTAGTATTTTGCCGTGGAATAACTTCTGTAAGTTTAATTTACGGTTATATACCTACTTGCAATCTTCACATGAATAGTCTCAATTATTGACCGGAATTTTAGTGAAAGAAAAACCCAAACATTTCTAGAAATGATCAGCGAAACAAAACGAGATCAGTGCAAACATCTTTTAAAAAAGACAATTTGGGATTTTCTAGTTCCTTACAGAACAAACGATAACCACGTGACCTTCTTCTCACTCACAGTGCCAGGCATTTATGAATTTAGATGACGTCATAAATGTCATTATTAAATCTAAAATATTTTAAATAACCTTTTATTACAAGAGTTTCTTCCGTGTCTAAAAAAATATTTCGTAGATTTGTCTTCCTGTTACTGTACAGGAGAGTAAATGAAGAAGTTTGCTGAAGAAACAAACGCATGATATAATTTTTCAGAAATAATAAAAGATTACCTGCTATTTCAAAAGTGGGTCTTGAACAAAAACTTTTTTCTTCTTCCCGTGTATAGAAAAAATGGATTTTTTTTCTAGACTTGTTCTCCTGTTATTGTACAGTGGTGTTCAGTACGTCGGCCTTTGTTGTGGTAATGTCCCACATTTCCTGAGAGAGGTTACGGCAGTGTACGAGAAGCCAGCGCCCGCCCTGAATTACTTTCCTGAAATTGAACAACATTTCGTCTTCAGAGACAAGAAAAAAATCACACAGAATGAACTTATGATCACTTATTTGAATTATAGGGTTTGATATATTATAATGTAGTTAGAGTTAGTATAAATCTTTCGGATTTCTGTCTCAAATGTTTTCTTACTTAAAAGCTTAAAAGGAAATTTGAGGTTTTTTTAAGAGCTCCTTTATTAGAATGCCTAATATTTAAAGATGGTTATTCGTTTTCTTGAAATGAAGATACCCATCTATTTCGATAGATTAATATTGTACAGGAACATGACAAATATATTTCTTGAAAAAAAATATACATATACGCATCTATTTGCACTTGTTATCCATTTAATATCAAAAAGAGTAAATTTTAGTTGTATTTTCTTTTATTTTTCTTTTAAATTCTGTACTATATCAATTCATAATTATCTTGTATGTGAACTTCATTATAACCATTATTAACCTGCTTATTTTTTTTTTAAACTATGCTGTGTATGATGACCCAATCGACACTTGTCATATAAACATTTCATTGATTTATTGCAAATATTCATTGTTGACTTTCTTATAATAAGATAAAATAAGAGGCAGGAAACAAGATTATAAAACATATGGAAAGCAAAGATTTCTGCTATAGTATCCATAAAATACATTTATGCATGTTGATTGCATTTACAGCTTTGTATTGTATTAATATTGGTACGAAGAGAGAGAGAGAGAGAGAGAGAGAGAGAGAGAGAGAGAGAGAGAGAGAGAGAGAGAGAGAGAGAGAGAGAGAGAGAGAGAGTCAGCATATTAGCTTACGTTACATGTAGTATAAAGTTTTTAACTATAAGTATACTATTAGGACTTAACTTTTGAATAGTCAATTTATGTTTAGATTTTTTTCTCTTTACTACATATAATCTCATTATATTAGTAAACTCTAACACCAGCGTGCAAAGACCCGCGAACTTATATTTATGTACGCATTGACTGTATTTTGAACTAAAAAAAGAGACCATTACTTTGGGTACTACATCTGTCTGGGCCATTCTTCGTCCTCATCGTCATCATACGATCAAGTCAATGCTTTAATTTAATATACATAGTAAATGATATTTATGAACTGTATCCATAATCCATGTCAACCCTGGAATGATCAACACTACCTATCGTATCCAGTGAAATGGAGTACCTCTATGCAATATTTTGCCCAAATAGATAGACAGATAGACAGATAGATAGATAGATAAATAGATAAAAACAGGCTTAGCACGGAATTTCACCCGATCAAACGTAAACTTGATTGGGAACAGCTTAATCTAATAATCCGATTTTTTCAATCAGTTATAATCCAAAAACTAATGAAAAGGTTTACTTTATATATAAAAGAACAATTAAATAGATACGATTTATATTGAACCGTTAACATCCCACCCCCTGCGAAATGTGTTCGGAAAGTTTTTTTTATTGTTGCTAAGTATGTAATAAATCCAGAGGTGCTCGAATAAAAGTTCTCGAGACTTCCCCGAGATTTGTTCCTGTGGAATTTCGAGCGGAAGTATAAGTGTTCGGATAATATACTCAATATACTCAAAATACGTAAATACTGGTCGTTTTTGATATCATATTCTACTTTGTTTTATGTTAAAACATGAAAATCTACTAAGCTATATGTCTTATTTCATCATCTAGCGGTTATTGAAATTAAACGATGATAAATGATATTCATAAAAAAGTTATTGTTTTGGTTCAGCCACTCTACATGCGGTTGAAAATATAAACATTGGGTTGCTTGATAAAATCTTAGCCATGTTTGATGCTTTTGGTGTGCATAACCATGCTTTCAAAAAAATAAGAATAGGTGTCTGTTCTGTATAAAAACTTAATATATCGGGCCATTTTCAAGGAATATTTAGCATAAAAAAGTACAGTCTGTTTCACTATTAATGCTATTACTAGGTCAGGTGCAGCTCAAAAATTAATCCTTAAGGGGTCGCTACTAAGCATGTTTATTGTTGCAACAACAGAAAAAAACCTATATTTTTTTATAATCATATTTATTTCCAGAATTCATTTTATCCTACAATAAATAACGATGGTGTTTAAAATTAATAAACATCTAGATTTTATATTTAACTATAAGTACCTAGATTCTAGGAAATAGACTATAAACAAGAGGCACGATTTTAACTGCGAAGCTGAATGGTAAAATAAAACCACGTGGTCTAAATTTAATTGACAATAACATTGGCAGGGGTGCATTCATTATTTTTTTGTATAATTAGTTAAACAGAAAAACATGTCATTGAGTTTTGCATAATTTTCATACCCTTTTAGTATTACAACACCATTACATGTAGCATCATGTTGAACTCTAAAGTATTTTTGTCCAACATTCTTTTAATACATTGCAATGGAAATACTGTTGCCTTTCATGCAATTCTATCTACAAGACTTACAAATGCACCTACAAATGCCATCATTAAGTTTGGAAATGTTTTGATAAACGAAAGAAGTGGATATAACCCAATCACGGGTAAATTTACAGCCCCGCTAGATGGCGTCTACTCGTTTTCCTGGACCTACTGTACTAACAAAGGGTTCAATGCATATCTTGGTGGATATGTGGATGGCGAGTTGATTACTCTTATATCAACTTGCGGCCAAACAAGCGCTTGGAAAAATACATCAGGTCATCTCGTCACCAAAATGAAGAAAGGGAGTCAATTCTGGGTCCAGGTGTTCGCTTATAATCCTAAACTTCTATATGACATTTCTGTCAGGATACAAACTATCTGGTTGTTAAAAATTTGGAACAATAAAAGTGTCATCAATCTGATAAGTTTTTGTATTACTTTTAAAAACAGTTCAATACACTTCCAAATGTAATCGTTACATGGTTTTTGAGAATGGAAGACTGGGGCGACTTCCTAAATCCAACACAATACCTTTTCGTGGTCATTGAAGTTTTACATCTTAAAAAGGAAATAAAAATAGACGATATGGCTCTCCTCGATGGTTTGAAGTTTTAATTATAATAAAAGTTGAATAAAAAAAAACTACCGTCTGCTCCATATGAAATAACATGAACAATTTAAGGTAAAGAACCATTTATTTGACCTATGAAATGGTATAAATATGATTAGGTCAATATCTTTGTATATTTGATTACTTTATTAATTATTAATTATAAAGTAACATCAATTGTTTAAGTGTGCATACACTGTAACTTCATAACAGTACAAATATATTTCGTTCAAAATTGTTAGAAGTTTTTAGAAACGTCTTACAGCAGATGGTTATCAAAATTTTAAAAATATCATACTGTAGACGTATTTTTTTCCACGGGGTCATAATTCCGCGGAATCACAATATCAATTTAATCCGCGGGTAAAAATTTACGCGGATTCTTTGAACGAAAAAAAATCATTTGAATAACTATTATTAAATATAGTTCTGAGCGATTTTCATTACCTAGAATTTGTCAAACTTTGGACTTAAATTGTAAGAACTGTTCACAGTGAACAGTAATTATCGGTTGTGCACAGGTCGGTAGTCATTAGTCAGCCGTTAAGATGTTACGACGCTGGCTAAAATCGTCTGAAACACCATTTAATCTTTATCAACTGTCAATTTATGGGTTCTCATGTCGTTTGAATTATGAGTTGATCAGTTTAATCAATTAAAAATCAGAGCACAAAGGGGTCTAAAAATTGCAGTAAAAACACGGGTCTTGGCGTGTAGTTAATTGGGTCATTGAAAGACAGACCCGCTTGGGGCTATTTGTCGTCTGACACGTGCCGTTATCTCAAGCTTGGAGAAGTTTAAATTTCATGTAAGTAAATTTAAAGAAAATTCAAATCTTTAGGAGATTAAATTATTTATTATGTGAATTATCAATACAAATTTGTTTGACAGTTTGCATAGATAAAAACGATATACATTGGGTACATGTATATGCAAGTGTTCTATAATGTAGTAACTTCCGATTACTAGTATCCTTATTCATGTAATGCAATTCCAAAATGCACTTTAAGTACACTGAGAAAAAATTCCGCGGAAAATTTGTGCCCGCGTTCATAGCGTAAATAAATACCACGCGGACAAAAGTACTTCTACAGTAATATCAAAATACAAAACTTCATTATAATTATACACTAGTATACACTTCTAAGTATATAACATTTATGTAGACTAAAATTCAATGATTGAATAAAATAATGACAGAAAACTTTGTATTTACTACTTTATTACAGTAATTTTAGACAATACTAGTAATTAATGTAAAGGGTACTGCAATGATAGAGGTTCTTTTTTCCTCTTTAGATCTTAAGGTAAATATGTTAATACATTTCATTCAAACTTTTTCCTTCATTAAATACTCTATAGTTACATACATTGGGTGAAAATAGATGATATAATTTACGTAAATTCTAAAGTATTCAATGGCAGTAAAAACAACCAACTTCTAATATTTTTTTTATTTTCAACCAATCCTATTACACTTGAGTGTATTAATAACTTTGGATCTCAATAAACATTTTTTTTTATATAAAGGTTCGTACATTGAATTGAAGGAAGAGCCAATATTATGCATATATGCTTTTTTCGTTAGTTTTTATAATAAAAAAATATCCGAAAAACGCACCAAAATATACATGTACTTATAAAATTCCCAAATCTTTTTTTCAGTTAGAATGCATGTGAGTAGGTAATCGATGCTTCTGCTATCACACACTACAGTTAAGTATATAAAAAAATGTTCTCGGCACTATTTGCTAAATATAGTCTCTTGAGGATTTTCAGTTCCCAATTGTCATGCATGTCTGTCATCCGTTAAGTCATCGCAACCCTTAAACTAAAAATAAATAAAGATCTTTGTGTTGAAATAGAGGTCGGACGGTTATAAAATGAATACATGGACGTGATATTACATGCAAAGTCTTCGAGTCCTTGACTGTCCATACACTTCAGGACTATTCTTCGAGTTCTTTAATGTCAGAGTCATGATAACTTTTGGAGGCCCTACATTGGGATAAACGAAACACTAACCTCTTTGGTGGTCAAAACATAAAATGCCTTGATAAAATTATTTATTTCATTCAGTTTAGTATTGAATTGTACCTTAACAAATAAAAACGTTAATATAAAATTTCAAATAGACCCTTTAATAACCTTTCATTAGAGGCAATATAAATTGGAGGTCTTGCCCTTAAGGTCAGTTTATCACCATAGTTCACGATGATGTCGGTGTCCGCCCTTATCTTTTTCTCTCTGGTAAGAACTTATCTAAAGCAACAGTCCGCTTTATCGTTTTATATCATATTCATTGTCTCACAATAGTAGAATATCTTGCTAAAAACCAGATGACAATTAAGTGACATTGATGCAATTTGATGTTTCGTTGTGGAAAGCAGTGTATATTCATGCTTTATTAATTGTTTAAATGCTTTATATATAGTTTTAAGTTTTAAAGCTAATAAATATTGAAGTAACTGAAACAAATGTACACTTTCAAAGAACTAAATGTCAATCGATCGTATTTAATGTTATATGTAAAATCATTTGTATTGACTTGCCTTGCCTAAACGTACAAAACATTTAAAAGAACAAAAAGTATAATCAACATTTAGTAAAATAACCACAAAACGTGTCAATAAGTGTTTCTTTAGAGATATCGGCAAAAATTATATCTAGACAATACGAACAATACATTAATCTTATAAATACACTTTGCTATTCTGTGCATTTTCTATTTCTCAATGTGACAAACATTAAAAGAATATTAAATTTTCATGATTTGTGGAAAAATTTATATAGTTAACTCTTACACTATTCAAGGTCATTCTTTAAAGTGTTTATTTTCTTTATCATAAAAAAGTAAAAAACAAAAAAAAAATCAATTAATCGTTGATATATTAGATTATCCTTCAGCAGGCAGAGTGTTTGTCATAAGATGACTTTTCTTATTCTCTTAGCAATTACGTTTATGACATCTAAATGTAATTCTATATTTACAGGTCAGCTTTGTAGTTTGTGAGCAAATTCTCTATGACAAAAAGCATGTAAGTAGCAATACTCTAGATTTATTATTTGCTAAACTAAAAAATCACTGAGATTACGAAATGTGTAACTTTTTTTATCAACATAATGACAAGAATAGCCGAAAAAAATATTTCATTAATTTTTTTAAACATTTTTATTTTATAGCACAAAATCTTTTTGTTGCAAATTTAAAGTAAATTGATATAATACATAGAAAAGAATCAAGGTTAATTTACAGAAAGTTAATGAAAAAACGTTTTATTTCTCCTTCTTGGGGGTGGGAGATGGGTGGCGAGGGGGATGTTGTGGGGGATTGCTGGAATGGTTAAGATTCCTGCTTGGCATTTAACTATTATTGTTACACATTGTTTTAAATACAAAAAGGTTCTTTTTTTGTCAAAACAACTTATTTTGCTTCCTGTCTGTTTCAGCACAAAGCTGTCGTGGTACGACCCGGCACGGGTTGCTATGTCTACCACCTAAACCACGATCAAACTCAGGAGTCTTATGACGATACATTGAGACCAGCTCTTGAGGTATGCATGAACTCAAAACTATCAATTTTTTGTTATATTTATTCATGTTTTCTCTTAACTTATTTGAAGCATTAGGGATTTATAAAAAGGTAAATAAAAAAGCAATTTAACAATGATTTTCAAATCTTTTTTTTAAAAAACCAAAACGTTTTCAAATGTCCTAACCAGATAATTTTCAATATTGCAGAAGAAGATCATTGATGCTTTGGACTGTAGCCATGATATTCATGAAGTAGGACATCACAGCATTGACCATCTGTCTGCGGATATCAAAAGTACCTGTGCCTCCGTCCCTGTCTATGGCTTTGATCAAACTTCAGCCGGATGTGCAACTACTACCATGGCCCCTACATCAACAGACATGCCCTCCACATCAACCGATCCACCCTCAACATCCATGGATCCACCCACTACCACCTAGATTTAAATTTTGAAAATTGCGCGGATGTTTGTTTTGTTTATTTTAAGCTGAAGAAAGACTCTTAAATATATGTATCAAAAATAAATTTGTTTTTCAAACGAAAACGAGACAATGTTCATGTGTGTATATAATGACAATAGGGATGCAAAAACCAAAGAAATATTGAAGCTTATCATTTCATAAAATTTCATTATCATTGGTTGACAGTTTTGTTTAAGTGTAAGATGAATATATGCCATAGGCTGACGTGACTGGGATTTTATACTACATGAAACAAACAAGGTAGGCTTTGTGCAAAGACACCCGAAAACATGAAAGAAAAAAACAACTGAGGTTACATCAAAAACGTTATAGATTGATATAATTATTGTACAAAACTCTGAACAATGTCTAATTAAATCAGAATGTGACAGATATGCATCAATATATACATTTTACCGTTACAGTAGAAGAATAATATCTTAGCTTTCATCGTGCTTTTATATAATCAATGTTTTGAATAATCTGCGTCGTTAAGGTGGAATAACACATCATCACAAAATGGCTGACCGCTGATCAAAACGACATTTTGTTTAATTAAAAGGATTTTATGGACTGAAATATGTAATTTACTCCCTAACCGAGTGTCGGACTTGTGGTCCGTACATCCCTAGTTCGAATCCCGCAGGGGCTTTTGTTATTACTTACTGGAATAATCATTTTAGATATTCATCTTTTATCCAAAAACTGCAAATGTTTTGCTTATTTGACAATTGTACAGTTTATTTATCATTATATCTTTCATTATAAAAAAAATTCCTGTTAATTTGAGTGACTTTTTCCAGGTGTGTTTTTCCACCTTAAATTAAACAACTTTTTGTTTAACAACAGATACCTATTGCGCCCTTGCGCCTGAACAATGTTCCCGATCAGTAAATGATAATAATGATGATAATTATAATGAAAAAAAAAATATTGAAATTTGATATCATACAAAAAATTCATTTATGGGATGAAGGATCATTCACTTAGTATTGTGGGCAGATAGTTTTGGTGGGAGAGGGATCAAATCTAATAAATCTCGAAGGGCACTGAAAAACGTACATATTTCGTGATAAATCATTTTCAGTTCATAATATTGTATGATTTATACAATATACACTGTATATGTATATATATTTAAGAAGCCAGAAATTGCATTGCCGAATATCTTCCACATTTTTCATTTTTTTTTTAAATAGAAAATGATTAAGATTTTCAAGTCATCTTCCATTAATTATTTTATTATAAATTCATTTTGATGATTTAATCCAACATAATTTCATTCGCTTTCATAATAAAATCTGTTTCCATAAAAAAATCATAATTTTATTTTTTAGACTTTACATGTACAGATTGAAACTAAATCAAGCTTTTAGTAGATGGTCAACAACAAATATTAAGCGTATAAATGAAAAACGTATCTTATATCCCTATTCTGAGAAAAAACTTTCAAATACTAATGTATAAAATGGAATAAAAAAGGGATTATCAGGTGTTCAATAAATATCTATACCTTAAATAATCCTTAACGTTGCTCCAATTCTTGTAGAAATCTTCGTTCATCGCCCTTAATCTGAAAAACAGAAAAATGAAGTAAATAAACAAAGTAAACAACAAGTATTTTGAAAAAGGATATTCAAGTTATTATATAACTGTCAATCATGACATGTGCAAGGATTCGGTAAAAATAGCGTTTGACCAAATTGATAAGAGTATATATGTGCCAACAGTTCCATGTTCTAAGGTCACGAACTGTTTTGCGTATTGGCAACCACGTAAACAAAACATGCAAAGCTTCTGATTTATGTTTTACAAGAATTATATTTTTTAATGAGTACTATAGTTTTGATTTTTAATAGAATACAACAGTTACTAAAGTAATAAACACCATAAAAGTATGCAAAAATACAAGAACATATTAAACATGCGCAAGAAAATTCATACTGCTACTTCTTTTGGCAGAATCCAAATTTTGTCTTTTTTACAGACAACGTTTATATTGAAAAAAAACGTAAACAAAAGGTGAAAATGTCACTTACAATGTATATAACATAATGAAATATTCAGAGCATGTTGAAATTGTGTAACACCTTGTTGAATACCTAGATCAAAATTTTTTCCTGACTGTTTTCAAAAACGTCTTAACATAATCAGGAGGGCACCCTCTTGCTAATTTTTTGTTATTATGGAACAACAAGACGTTCGTTGTTAATAAGAATGTTATATCTGAGTGTTAACATCTCCCTTAAGCCCCTCGGAACCTCTTTCATAACCTCGATTATTATAAGGTGATCGACTGACGGTGCCATATCAGATTTTACCAAAATGAAGTCCGTGATAGCATTGGTCTTATTCCTTGCAGTAAGAGTTTTTGTTTGTTCTTTTTAAAATAGATTATGAGAAAGAACCTAGAAAATGTTAAAAAAAATTAAAGTTTATAAAAGTTATAATGATAATAATGAAAATGAGAATATAATAGAAATTTAAATTACAAAGGTAAATATGAAAATCAAAATCGTTTAAGTTTAAGATATAGACAAACTACTAGTATTTGGTTAATATTATTTGAATATAAAGGTTAAATGATACACCTTTACTGTAGTTTTGTGTTCTGCCGAACTTGATATTTTATCAACATAATAAAAATGTCACATTTCTTTTCATTAAGGTCCAGTATGTGGTGTGTGAACAAGTTTTGTATGATCGTAAGCATGTGAGTACCATCGACACCCTTAATAAGTATATGCTACAATATTAAATTTCACAGTATTTGTTTTGCAATCCAGTTTTTACTCTAAAGAGGCAACATTCATATCTAAAAAAACATAGCTTAAGACAAAATCTTATTTTAACTACTGAAAAGATTTTGCAATAAAAAAAGAATGTTCTTTTTCGTTAAGGGTTTTCGTAACTATATATATTTTAACATATCAAGGCCTAATTTAAAAGAAAACCCCAACAATTTCTTTATTTCAACAGCACAAAGCCATCATCCTTAGACCAGGAAACGGTTGTTATGAATACCACATGAACCATCAAGAATCTTTAGAATCATTTGATGACGCACAAAGACCCGCATTGGAGGTACTGTAATCACTTTATATTCATATCCAAGTGTATTAAATACTGACACATATATAAGAATGGATTATATTATTTTCATTGGGTTCTCTCCTATGCATATTTTATGAATGATTTACTATTCACCTCTCTAAATGTGGAAAAGAATGGATTTTAATGCTTGCATATAATCACATGAATTTTCATTTGATTGCATTTGAAATTTGTTAAGTAAATGCAGGTGCTAAATGTTATATAATGAAAAACACAAATATATCATTCAAAAGAAATATCTAGTGGCGTCCATTGCTTGGTCACAATAAATGATGATCTTTTTTGTTGCTAGTTTGGTGCTTTCATAAGCAACATTCATTTATTAAGTGTGATATGCAACCTCTGATAAAATACCGTTTATGATATATTAGGCAAAAATGATCGAGGCCTTGGACTGCAGTACTGACATTCATGAGGTTGGTCATCACAGCATCGACCATTTGTCCCAAGAGATCAAGAACGCATGCGCCAATGTCCCAGTGTACGGGTTTGACCAGACAGGTTGTCCAACGTCAGTTGCAATGCCAATGACCTCAGTAACTCCATGAAATTATTTGTAAACTTGTCAATAAAACATCCCCCCAAAACGATTGCATTTGTTGTAAATAAAAGATAGTTTTTGGTGTTCTTTATTTTTATAAAACCTTTTTTTTTTTAAATCAGCATGAAATAGTGTTTGACAGTAATAATAAGTTTCAAAGTTTACAGATTTACCAGTTATATATGCATGATTTCTTTTCAATTCGTCCAGAATGAAACTAGACTAACAGATTTTAGCCTTAAGAAATAACGAATAGTCAAAATGACATACAGGGACTCCATTGTTCTTCATTACAGGGAGTAGTTTGTCGACAACTCTTTCCTTGCATGTTCATGAGTTGAGTCTTAAATACTTTTTAAAAAATATAAAAGGGTCACTTTTGAATTTTGATGGCATTCCACTCATGTTAACACCTATAGACAAATAACAAGTATCATATAGCAACATCATTAATTTGGTATCAAACAGATGAACCCACTTTCCAGACAGTTTTGGAACGTTTCCAGGATCGAAAATCTTAAGTAGCTATACTTAATACTTTTTAAAAATTTCTAGTATACAAGCAGAGTTTCTTTAACTGACTAGAATAGCTCTGGTTTTTTATAAGTTCATCACATGTATATTGTATGTACCTAAATAGAACAGAAAATGTTTAATCAATAATCTCTATGTGAAAGGGTTTTTTTTTATTATACGTAAGAGAGAGAGAGAGAGAGAGAGAGAGAGAGAGAGAGAGAGAGAGAGAGAGAGAGAGAGAGAGAGCATCAAACTAATGAATAAGATTTCTAGCATAAAAACGTAATACATATAATTTGTTATAAATGTCTAGACAGTGTCGTCCATATTCCCAATATCTGCAATTTTTTTAAAAGTAGATATTTTTTTTTATTTTGCAGGGATCATTTTTTCATATTTTTCTGCTAAATGTAATCGTTCGTGTTTTTGAGAATTGGTATAGATAAATTGCTATACTAGACAAATTATGAAATATTCAAATTTTATATTTTGTTAAAGGATATAAGTTTTTCATTGCTTTTCTTTCTCTTGTATATTTTTCATCTTAAATGCGTTTTACATATTAAAAGAGATGCACTTTGATTCAATAACATCATTGACCAATAGTATACCTAAATTATTAAAACTTTTTGAAAATGCTGATCTTCGTCCATTTTTAATTTGAGGAATTTAGTTACCATATACATGTGTGTTCACAATTAAATTCAAAGTCATTTTCTCTTTACCTTTGAATAGCGTTTAAACTCAGCCATCCAGGAACTATTGCTTGTTTTTAATTCTTACAATCTTAATTAGATCCATTCCAAATATATAAAGATTGTATATCAATATTTAGTTCTGAGCTTAGTAACTTTATCCTTTTTGAAATGGAATGTAGAATTCGTCGAATCCAAGTTTCCCTCAGAGTACATATAAAATCTTTATGATTGACCATGTGAAAACCTTCCTTGGCATACTCCTAATTCATTTTTAGAGTTTTCGATTTTTCCCGCTTCTTAATAAATTTATCATTTTTAAAGTCTAAAATGGGCCCTAATTTAGTGTTTGGAATTGCAGTTATATTTTACCCTTACCCTAACTTTAACTCTAACCCTAGATAGTGTTTTTATTAGAGTTAAACATTCCTTTCATGGTCTTCCTAAAGAAGCAAGATTTCTCTTTGCTCATTGAAAAATTATCTTTAAAAGATATTGAACAGATAACTTTTTAATCCCCAAAAATTTCAAAAATTCATTTCACTTGACATGTCTTGTCAGTCATATTAAGTAACAAATATTTGATATCATTAGAGCGTATGCAGGCTTAGGATCGCAGCAATACGCTGTTAACATACAGTTTAAGATTAACAGTTCAAGGTTTATCGTAAAGCTTACATGAATTTCAGGACAAATAGGTGACCTACGTTAAGATAACACCGTCAGATGGAACTGCCAATGCCGAGAGTGACTAACACAGACTCTTTATATGGGTCAGAGCCCGTGACCTTCACTTATTTCAACTGAGCTTTAAATAACCATTTGTTAGGTGAATTATAAATAATTAACGTTTTTACTTTTTCACGATTACACCACCAAATGGAACCGCCAGTTGTTAGTTGAATTATAAATATTTAACGTTTTTCCTTTTTTAATATTTTACACAGCCAAATGGAACCGCCAGTGTCTAAAATGACTAACTACTTAAATAGGTCAGACTCCATGACCTTAACTTAGTTTAATTTAGCTTAGAATAACTATTCGTTTGTTTAATTTAGCTTTATATATATATATATATATATATATATATATATATATATATATATATATATATATATATATATATATATATATATATGACCATTCGGGAATTTTTCTTTCAATTTAGCTTTAAATAACCATTTGTTTTTCCATTTAAAAATTTCCCAAAAGTGCATCTTTAATTAAAAAGAAAAAGAAAATCGAAATTCATGCTCTAATCATAATCACAAAAAAAATGTTTATTCCACGGTAATATTCAAAAGTTTTATTCTATTCGTTGTCATACAACGGCATCTTAGGTCAAGAGTACTGGTCGAAACTGTGACTTCAACTGATGCATATCTTTTAAAGAAAGTCTCATTTGATATTGAATTCTTACATAGAATTTGCCTGTCAGGAACAATTCAAAATTAATTAAAAACTATCAAATGTTAATGAACAGTTTGAATGTAGTCATGAAATCTATGTTACCTAATATAATATTGGAATATCATAATGTACATGCTTTCATGTATTAGAGTACCTTGGTCTCCTTTTCTCTCAGTTCTTGCAAAGCGTTACAATTTGAAATTGAGACTTCAATGAATTTTCAATTTGACAATTTACTATCACAGTGCAAAATTGACGGTTCTAAAATTAATTGTATTTGAAAAGTAAAGTCCGAAATAAAGTTAATTTTAGAACCGTCAATTTTGCACTGTATTCGCATTCAAAATCAATCCATATATGTCTCTTTTAGAAATAAAAGTAATTTCAGTAAAGCATAATAGTGCATAGCATACTCTTAGTTTATAGCCGATAAATTTTTGAACACATAAGAAAATGGGATAATCATTTTAAAATGCATTACAACTCCCCTCTTATGGGGCCCCAAGAAAATAGAATATATTGGGCTGTCGACATAATTCTGTACGGATTTTACATAACTAGTGAACAATGAGGACCCTGAGTTTACTTCTCGCTGTGGTAGGATTCTTATTCCTATTAAACAATATGAATACGATATATGCTTTTTAAGTCTTTGACTGTGAATAATTATGTCAACTATTATGTCAGAAAATATATGTATTCAAAAAAAAAAAAAAATAAAAAAAATTGAACTGAGTGGACCAAAAACTCTTTTTGGATTTAAAGCAATTGCTGACAAAATGTATTATTTTTCTAAATCGGCGGTGTAAACGTTTAAAAAGAATGTTGTACATATAAGTATAACAATTATGTCTATGGTGGATGTCTTACAAAAAATGTATCAAAAAGATGAAACAATAGTTGTTTTTAGTCTTTGAAACAAATCTCAACAAAAACAATTTAATTTCTTTACGGTTATTAACATTAGAATATATCCCATGATTCCCGCATAACAATTTGGTCGAGTTTGTCTTTTTGAATGGAAGGATGTGTTTCGAGCTGAACGTACATGTATTCCAAAAACAATAAAAAATAGATAACTATAGAACAATCATTGAATGAATGCAATAAATGAAATTTTGTTGCGATGTTTATGAATGATTTTTAAATGTTATTAATGGCTAAAATGCTCAGTTTTATTCCAATTTGAAATGAATAGCAAAAACTGTAACAAATGCAATTCAACTATTTTGTTTTGTTTTCCCCCATTACAGTTATAACAATGATTTCAACTCAGTATTTTTTAATAACGACATCTACGTTTTTACAACACGTATCGAAAAAAGATAAACATTATATTTCATAATCATTAACTTCATAACCCCTCGGTACCTTACAAATAAACCACACAAATAAATTTTTTTGCAACATTAATAAAATTTATACAAAAGTATTTCAGTGTTTTAAAAATAAAAAATAAAATGTTTTAAAATTGTTGCTCTATATAATCGGAAATTAAATCATTTTCAATTTTAGGTATCTTACGTGATTGCAGAGCAAGTTCTATATGACCATAAACATGTAAGTATTGTAAAACTTTACGTATTCTTTTTTTTTAATCTTTATGAATAATCTAGCAATACATTACATTTTGGTAACTTGTCATAAACTAAAGGACTAATTTTGAATTGGATGGTTGTAATGTACATAGGCGTCGGAAACGGGGTGGGGGGGGGGGGGGGGGGGGCTAGGGGGGCTTAGCCCCCCCCCCCCCACTTTTTTTGCAAAGTTATACCTAACCATTAGAAACATAGCATGATAGAGGGTTCAGCCCCCCCCCCACTTTTTCTCGTAGGAAAAATGATTAAATGATTGTTTCTAAATATACCTTGAATGATTGAGAAGTTGGATTCCGAAGCATACAAGCCCCCCCCCCCGGATTAGGAATTTCATGATTTTGGAAAAAAAAAATTGGGTAAGTAATATTTTTTTTGTGGAAGTATAGGTATACCCCCCCCCCCCCCCCCCACGGATTAGGATTTCCATGATTTTGGGAATTACTTTTTTCTCAATATTTCTGAGGATTAGTCTAGCCCCCCCCCCCCCACTTTCAATCTGCTTCCGACGCCAGTGATGTATACATGTAACATAACTCTGATACTTCATGATCATGAGTTTAATACATACATATTTATAGTTCATTTGCTGCACTGTCAACTTGAAGTAATAAATTTACTATCTGCTCTTCATAGCACATGGCGCAAATACTATAATGATATAAGTTTGATAAAACCCACATGTTCAGTGTTCACAGGGAGTGTATACTGCATAACACATTGTGTCTATCCCAATCCCACAATACGACGCATAATTTCATTCTCGTTATATATTTCTCAGCTTCAAAAAATATAATGAATAAATAGAAAGATTTTATAAATTCCTTAAACAATCATATTTTCAAAGTAAAACTGAAATATTCACCAAGCACGGAAAGTAAAATTATTTTCTGTGTGATTACCTGCAATATACACGGGTATTTCATTCATCGAAACACAATACATTGGACTAACAAATTTGTAAAATCACGTTTTGAATAAAAATAATATTGAAACCATTGCACTTGTAAGAAATACTCAATGGAAGATGAAAACAAAAGATATTTCAAAAATCATCGACCATATTTGTAAAACGTTTTCCTGTCTCACACATGCGCAAACCACACACTGTAGCAGATCGTGCAGTGACAGCATGAACTTAAAAACCCCGATTATATTTAGAAAAACTGAATAAAAGATAATACGTTTTTACTTCCTTGGATTAATTATCACCTTCCTACTGTGTCGGAATTTGAAGTGCAGCAGGGGTCTTCAATGATATCACGTAGATTTTACTCTGAATGAAATACACACGTTTGATGCAAGATAATTCAGACGTCATGGAAATTTTTTTTTATTGATGTTATTGACTACAGTTTCCTTTATTCTCTTTAAAACCACATAATTATTTTAACGTGTAATTGATGCATTCCAATATACGTGCAACCTGAATGCCTCAGTCGAAAAGTAAACGACCATAACTTTCTTGAACGGAATTAAATACTAGTATTTCCGAGTGGCAGTTGAGGAGCAATGGAAACTAATTTGGCGACCAAATGCTTTTATGAATTCATGTAGATTTAACAGTTATCAGGCAGGGGACCGCTGTAGTATTAGTTCAAATATGTAGCCAATAAGAAAATTAATTCATAAAAATGATAACATTTTATCAATAAATTCGTCAATTAATTTTCATATGTCGGCATTGTTCAAACATATTCATTAACCATCGCATGATGCACATTTATACACTGTATCAGACATTTTTTATGCATACACCTGTTTTGGAATAGAATGTTACTATTTTTAGCACAGGGCAGTGATTGTGAGGCCAGGCGAGGGTTGCTATGAGTACCATATGAACCACCAAGAGGCTGCCGATTCCAAAGATGACGCACTTCGTCCCGCTCTTGAGGTTTGATACTCCGCATACGTAAGGCTGATTTTCGCACACAATGATTTTCGCTCAAAATGTTTAAGAAATTGCCTCTTTACATTGCCCTAAACAAAAATCACAAATCGCTTTGTTTAAATTCGAAATAAAATAAGGAGGAAGTAAGAAACATTTCTCGCGTTTAAAAGTTTTGTACTAAGTATTGGAAAAATATTTGGAATAATATTTTTCTTCGATATATCAAACCATTTCATATTTTATTAAAGTTTCTTTAAAAAATTAAAGTAAAGTATTACTAAAGTAATTAAAGTCTCCTATTCCGAAAATATTTTGCTTGAGAAACAAATACGAAACAAAATGAATATAAAACGGGTTTTTTGCTATTGTAGGCAAAAATGATTGCAGCTCTGAACTGCAGCCCTTCAAAGACCGAAGTTGGCCATCATAGCATTGATCATTTGGGTCAAGACATCAAAACAGCCTGCAGTGGTATCCCCATCTACGGCTTTGAGCAACATGCCGACTGCACTTCAAATTCCACAACTGTTGCTCCACTTCCATAGAGCACGTGATTTGGATCATAAATGTGTAATTAAATTATCAAACTAGTAAATTTTGGTTTGTGTTCAGCCTTTTGCATCAACATCAGATGAACTGTATGTCGCTGGAGAAGGCATTTAAAATTGCCATATTTGGAAGAGATTCATAAATATAAATGTTGGTATAAAGAGAGTTCATGATTTCTTCTTATTAATCGAAATTCAAAACTAGAGAGCTTGCAATGCATATATTTTTAAACAAAATTCTTAAAAAGAAATATTTTCATAATCTTCAAAATGAATTCCAATCAGTAACCTCATTTTATTTTTTCCAAATGTATTACTGTTGTATACAAAATAGATGTATATATAAATAATAACAAATAATTGATATATACAAATATTACTAAATTCAACTGAATCTAACGTTATCACACATATGTGCATAATTTTTATATGAAAAGGAATGTACATAAACATCAACACTTAGTTACTTAAATTTACATATGTCCTTGTAGAAAATTTCACTTGATGTAAGTTGAAATCGAAGGTCAGATTCAATTACTTTGTGCAAACAAGATGAAATGATTCGAAGTAAAAAATGAAATGAAAAAATAATAACGCCAAGAGTTCATTAACAAAATATATATGATATCAGTTTAATATGAGTAAGCAGTATTCTAGTAGAGTTGGTAATTTAACTAAGTAATTTTATTTAAAAAATAAAATTTCTTTTAGCCCGTGTATGTTTAATCACTTTGTAGTCATGGATAATTATTATCATAACGAGATCATAATTTCCTTTCTTCATTATACCAATCAAACACAATTGAATAAATTATATCAATGAGGTCTATACAGAAAGCCAAAAGCAAAACCAATGGTAATAACATTATATATAAAATATATAATTACTAGTATAAGTAACAAAATATATAAGAAATAATTTTTAAATTCCAATCAAAATGACACACTTATACATCGTCATGGTTTTTTGACTACTGTAGCACTGAGAACATCACAATCACACACGCATTTAAACAACATACGTTATTACAACCAAACTCATTTACTTGGAAAAAAATATATATTCAATATAAAACCTTGGATCATTATTAGCTCAATATCAAAATATATCACATTATGCAAGAAAAAAAGAAGAAAAAAAAAAATTGCGACTTACTTGTTGATAGTTTACTTAAACATATGAGGAAATGGATAATTTTTAAAACATAGGTTGCTTTCCATTTTCCTTCTCAATAAACCGGTTCAATATTTAAATTTTTTCTTCATTAATACTTCACAAAACATTCTTAGAGGATAAGATTTAATGAGTCTCGAAGGTTAACATTTTAACCATCAGTTCTACAAAAAACTTTCAGTTAGGGTTTGTTTACCTATGAACTATCACTTAGATGAGAAAAAGCCATAAATCTTACATTTCAAATTTTATTTTACTTTATTTTTATATAGAGCTCTTTTTTTTAAAGGAGATCAATAAGGCCTTAAAAAACCCACGAACATCGAGCCCTCTTTAACTATCTGTAGCATATCACGTGACTCTTCATGTTACAGTCTTCTCAACATGTTTTGAATATCACGCAAAATAAACTCTGCATATTTATTTATATTTAATCTTTTGCCCTCTTTAATCTTGCAGCAATAATAATTCACACAAATAAGGATTCCAGAGCCTTCTTTTCTTTTCTATAGACTAAGTATAAAAAACCTAAACTAGAGTAAAAAATGGTCGAAACAGAAGGATAAGAAACTTAATATACCGTTTCAAAGAATGAATCAAGATATGTTATATGATTATGAAAGACATGGTTTATTTCAAAATTTTCCTCCAGAAATTTGGCTTATCCTTCGGGCCACCAGGCTTTTTTTCGAGTCTTGTTTTGAATCCTGGAATGAAAATTGAGAACATAGCGACACCATTGAAAAGCTGCAAAATATTTGCAATTTTAATCCAACTTGAGTATCATTTTATAACATGGGGCATACTTTCTAAAGATACCCTTTTATGTCTTAAAATAATTATTAAACTTCCTTTTTTCTGATTCAACTCCATGAATAGTAAATATTTTTTACAGCAGTAAATAGTGGTTACTTATTCATGTCATTTTATTGAAAAAAAAATGAAAAAAAAATAATTCATAGTATACAATTATCGTATGAAATAAATCAGAATTTTTCTTGCAAATTTTGAAGATAAATTTCTGGAAAAATTTTAAATACTGTGAGAAAGAAAGAAAAAGTCTTAATCCATACAGAAATTTTATGAGAAGAAATGTCAGAAATTTTCCAGAATTTCTCGAAATTTTGTCGTGAATTAATATTGTAAGAATGAAAAGAATACCAGCATTATCAATACATTACCTGGGATATGACTTGTGTCTGTCCCCAAGTCTAAAAATAAACAAATGTAATAATGTACCTGATATAACAATGATCAAATTAATTACGAAATGAATCTTGATTAATGACTGAACAAATCTGATACAATAAATGTGTTTTAAAGAGGAAATGATTTAGATTTTGGTTAACAAACAGCACAATTAATGTATAAAATGTTAAAATGTACGACGGTGGCTTGGGTTGAGCATTTTTTTAACTTATTGTAAAGCTGTCAAATGATTGTTAAGATCAAAACTAAGCAAAAAGATAATTCATTTTAAAAACTCTGAAAGGCCCAAGGACCAACATCTTAGTAACACTTCTTTAGTGTGTATCTTGAATACAGCCACTTTTTAATTAAATAACTCTGAAATTCACATTAACTTTATAAGGAATATTACAAACATGTACAAGAAGTAATGTTGCAATATACAAGTTTCAAAATAGTCGATTTAGAGTGAAAAATAAAAATAAAAAGATTAACCAATTCTATTTGATATCAATTTTGCACCACATCTTGCACCACATTGTTAGTCACAGGGGAAGGGAAAGACGTCGTGGTTAGCAAAAATTGCTGCATTCTTTTTTGTAAAGGTCTAGAAAAAATGATTTCTCCCTAAACATAACAAATTTACGAACTTTTTATCCTATTTCGGCCAGTTATCAGAGGGTTTAAAAAGTCTGAAACAACAATTTATCAGGATTTCTTACACATCATTTCAAAACTAATCCTGGGCTTACTGTTTACAGATATTACAATCTATAGAGTATCACAGTTCTGGAATTGTCATAACAGTATCACTTTTTTTTTTAGCATTGAGGATCCTAAGAACAATTTTTAAAAAAAAATTCAAATGCTAAAGGCAATACCCCTCCCGACCAAGGTTTGAACAATTAAGAATCAACACTGTATAAATAAGTTTTGTTCAAAATGTTTGTGTTAGTACAGTAGTTTGTGAAAAAAAACCCCGACAAACAGACGGACAGACGCCAGACAAGGAGTGACCAAAATAGCTCACGTGTTTAACAGCCGAGGTGAGCTCATATGGCACTAGTATTATGAAAATGAAACCAAGACACTATGAAGCCAAGAAATCTTAATCCATTCTCTATTTATGTTTAAAATAACATTTACATTGGCGATATATACAATCATTTAGGGTGATGAAAAAATAAAACAATCTTAATTTTCGACGTTTTTTTTTTTATTAATCTGATTATAAAAGAAACTAGCGGATTAAAATTCTTGGCCAAATGAAACCAACACAACAGGACAAAATCGTGGAAAAAGCACGCTAAGACAGGGATCAGAAAGGTGGTGACTAATACATAACTCATACTACCGTGGTTTCTTTCTACTTATTTGGATTTGATAATTTTCAACATATTTCTCAAAGAAAAAATCCCATCGCTTGGGAAAAAAACTGCTAGGCTTTTTACTAAATTTTAACTAAAATTTCTGATCATGCATGCGTGTAATGATTGAAAATGACGTACTACATGTATGACTGTCTCTAGCAAAAGTTGATAGTTGTAGCCTTCTTAATGGCTTTCTAGCGAATATTTATTTATTATCTAACTAGAGTTATAATCTAAATGACAAGTTACAACAATGAGTAATAATTATACGTGAGATAGAAAAAAAAAGCAAAAGAAAACCGTTAATTTTCAATCAAGTTTCGGCAAACAAGCGTCTAACTTACGCGGATCCTATTCTTCACAATGTTTGTTGGTATTGCATGCATTTCTATTTCAAAATATGATATATCTTTAAAACATTGATGAAAAAAATAATGATTTGATGATATGTGGTTCGAACCAAGAATTTTATCCGCCATTCTTAATAAATCAGATATATATATATATAAAAACATCAGAGTAGATATATACATTTTAAGATTGGAAATTCAAATGAATATCGACTATAATATTAATGGGGAAAGTCCTGAAAATCTTAATAATTAAAGATTGAATATTGACGGATATATACATGTTTATACTAAGGAAGAACTATGATAGAACTTTATATATATATATATATATATATATATATATATATATATATATATATATATATATATATATATATATATATAGGGTTTAAAAGAAAGAAAGTCATACAGTATTTTTTTAATTATATTTCTTTTACTTACACCAAGTACTATTTGCTGTAATATCTAAACGAGTATCTAAATGAGTTAATAACCTTCATTTTCTTCAAGAAATTCACTCTTTCATAACGTTGATTGTAATATATAGTGTTCGAAAATATCGTAATTGTTTCTTATCTAAACATTTGCGCGAAAAAAGTCAATATCCATTTGATACTTTTTAGGTTTAAAAAGAAAAGTTGCATCTTACTGCATAACTTGTTTAGAAGTAATTGTGTCCTATAACTAATATAAATCAACAAGTTTGTTGATTTCAAATGAGGAGACAAAGCTATTAAATAACAAAAAGTTGTGACCCCGTTGTCTTGCTTATAGCTCGATCTGTGACAATGCTTTTTCGGTCAAGTTTAGAAATATCTTTATTAAACCTTTCAGACAACAAGATTGGAAAATTTGACTTAAATTGCAAACTTGTCCCTTTGAAAAAAAATCACTGAATTTTGAGGGATCTTAATCAATGGTTTTATAATTGGAAATTTTTTACAATCAATTTGTGTCTTGAATACTTGGTGTATGGACAGTTTTGATAATTGAATAACATGATTTAAGAAAACTATTTCCTCGTAAAGCTGTGTACACGTGCATAAAAAAACTTAACAAGATTTAAACAACTCAAAAATGAGTATAAAACACAATTGAGACTAATTATGGTACAGGTATATTTCTTAGTACTGACCTTCGTTATTGTTTCCAATATTAAGCTGCAACATAATCCAAAAGTACTTTTAGGAATTAAATCCAAAAAATTGCAAAAAATATTTCAATGACATTTACAAATTAAATTACGTATTATCAGTAACACCTGAGAATTGTTTTATCGATTTTTTTTTTTTCAAAACTAGAACTAATTGTTACTTACTTTGTCTTTGATGTTGTGCTTCAAATTTGCTAAAGTTGTGTTACCTATGTAAAAGTACGATAAGAACATCAATATTTGTCAAAATATATGATTTTCGTCTTAAAAATGAATATCCACACGGATTTATACCAGCAAAGTTTTCATAATATTTTATAGAAACGACAACTTTCCCTGATTTTAGATTTTATATGAGAAATTTGATTTTAATTGTATCATTTATAAAACACTGCTCATAATCATTATTAATGTGTAAAGTTCTCATATCTGGGAAATAGATTTCATAAATTTTTGAATAGATAATATGAAAAAAAAGACTTCATACAAGTTCAGAGTCAAACAAAGCTATATGTTTCAAAGCATTGACACATTTGTTCGAAGAAACGGATTTACTTAAGTATGAATAATGCATTTAGGTTACTTATTGTAAAAGATGTACGAGAGGAAATAAATGAACACAATTTTATCAAACTGTTTAGTATCAAAGTAAATAATAAAACATTGATCTCACACATACAAGGGGCAGACATAAAAACGTAAGGTTAGGTTTTCTACACAACCATAAATATTTATAAATACAGCATCTTGTTTTTAAATTCAAAACACTTTTTTTTCATTTCGAAGTATTGAAACGGAAAATAAAGTTTAAAGGACCATGCAGGAAAAGAAAAGGTGCAAAGGACAGATCCCGAGGTCGAAACCCACTGCCAGCCTCACAATCTTCTCGAACGAATATTTCATAATGTCAAGAACATCCATCATTAGGTTGACGAATGCATTTGTTTGCATGAACGCGATTGCTGAAACTTTCTGAAGATTTTAGAGAACCAATAGGGATATGGTTTCGACCCTATGCGGGTAACCGAGAAAGGGAATGCAAGACTGGTCATGAGTTTCCGACACAGGGGACGTCTGATGTCATACACTGATCCCCCACATCGAGCCATGTGGGTGATTAATATTGCATGAGCAAACCTTTAAAAAGTCCCGCTGAAATACATGTTAAAACTATAATTAGGTTTCTGAAAAACCTATAAACGATGGTGGATGTCTTGTATAAATAGATAAGTAATGCGTTATATCTATTTAATATAAATATACATTTATATCGTAATACAAGTTCTATTCGTTTCAATTTCAATAAAGTTCATATATGTATTAAAATTTTACACGGAGTTATGCAGTAACTATGGTAAAATTAACAATTATAGGAATTAACAAAGAAAGCTTGTTAGGTTATATTAAGGCAAATGCAAAAAGAAAAGAAACAAGTGCTACGATACCGTCCATGCCAATATATTCATGAAATACACCAAATTCATGTGATTGCACTTTCATTCATCAAAACAACTATTTTCTTAAAATATGCTATAATATGCATGATAAACAAGTGAATGTGTAACAATTTATTTATTACGGTCTTTCATATTTGATTTATCTATAGTCGTGAGTATTTTACTTAGTGAACACTGCAGGCCAGAAAGGGTAAAACAATATAAGTTTATAAAAAGAAATAAAAGTCGGGAAAAAAGCAGTTCGCCAAAAAAATGTCTTAAGTTATGAAATTTGCTTCCATATTGCTTGTTACATTCATCTATGTTAAAAGCATGTTATCCCAAAATGGTAGTACAAAGCAACTCTTATAAGCTTTCAGTGATGTGGCTACTTCGCAAAATTTGAATCAAGTCACTCACTGCTTTTCTTGGCCGGTGATAAAAAGTCGGCCTCTATTTCATCATAATCTGGTAAAGACGCACACAAAGGAAATGTATTTTTCTTTAAAAATGCTAGACAAAGACTTTTTAAATATTAATAAATTCCAATTTTATGTTGTTAAAATGCTTTCTAAAAGACTATCCCATATTCTATTTTCTTTCGATAATAAATTAAGAAAATAACAAAACTTAAAACAAGATCATCCACAACTTATGAACTTCTAATAGTAAAGAAAACTCCATAGCGATCTGGGCTATGAATAAGTCTTCTAAGAATATGAAGTGTCAATATGTTTGACTACTTTTGTCTGAATCACCCTACTTCAGCAAATAAATGTTATTGGAACGACTTTAAATTCAGCCATAAACTATTTCTCAGAAGTAAAAGAATGGGCAAGTAGCCAACTGGCCTTAACATCAGCTGGATAAGTGTCAAAGCCATTTGACCTTTTAAACATCTCCTAAATAAAATGCCGAAGCTTGCTGGCCTAAACATCTCTTGAATAAAATATCAAAGCATGCTAGCCTAAAAATTTCCTGCATGTACATGTAATGCCATTCAGTAATGGCTAAATTCCACACTGCATATGCTCATGTCATGAGAATGAAAATTTGCAACATAATTTTGATGGCTGGAGGTAGGGTGGGTAAGAAAATGGAGAACGGTGTTGATTTAAATGCTGTAATCAAGGAAAAGGCTTGACAAGGTCAGGCAGCCCATAATTTAGATCATGAACCAGAAATCATGTATGCTCAGGTTATATATGAAAACACCAATAGATCCCAGTGAACTTGCACTTAAGCCTTTATCATAGAGATAAAGGCTTAAGTGCAAGTTTTAAATTCTTTTTATTTTCTCTACAACATAGGAGTATTCAGGAGTCGCCTGAAAGGCTTAGAAATTGACTTAATGAACAAAAATGGCAGACACTCTAGCAATCTGCAGAAAGAAATAAAAAAAAACGCAACTAATTCTCAAACCAAGCATTACCCAGGGTATCTATTGCATGCATTTGCTAAGGACTTTTTTTTTTTAAAAATCAACTTACTCCCAGCTTTCCAGAAATGTCTAACATCTATTTATAATCAATTTTTAAAATTACTAAGTCTATCTTTAACTCAGAAATATAACATATCGAAATAATTTTTTTTAATAAGTATCTTTTACAGATTCTAATTTCAATCTCTATACTTGTTTAATATTCAGAAGTTTATCATGAAAGCCATTGCAATCTTTTGGGTGTTTAAAAAAATATGTTCATATACAAAAACACATACAATGTACACATTGTATTTCATTATTTGTTTCGCACCAATTTTGTGGATTCTGTTGTTGAGAAGTATGAATAATAATAAACAATTTGTTATAATTAATTGCTCATGAAAATGTGTCTCTTTGAAACGTCCTTAAATTGATACAAAATCCACAAAAGCTGTGCTCTCAAATGTACACGAGATCAAAGATATACATATAATCTTGTTCATTATAACTGCAATACGCCATTAGTAATAAACTGATGCATTCTATAGTTAGTAATTTATTGAAGTTCTACATTTTTCTCATCATACTTCATGAAACAAAAAATAATATACAAAAAAGCTTCAGACATCAATTAATTAATGTATTGAAGCATCAACTTTGGGTTAATAGGAAAAGATCATGCTGTAAAAAATTAAATCAAAATATATACACATATATATATATATACATATAAGTGTTCACTATATACATGTACATATGATTTTGAGAGTTACTTCTATATACTGCTAGTTTGTGTGTCTCTGTATGTAGGACTATGTGTCAATACAACTTATCACAACTCTATAAATTATATAAGTAAAATTAATATGAAATAACTATAATGTGAGATTATATCCAGATATTCAATCAAAATAAATGTGTTCTTAATAATTTTTTTATAAATTAATTTCTCCATATTCTTTCAGAATTGAGCTCATCTCAATCAATATCATTATGAAATTACGCTAGTAAATTTACTTTTGAACAGATAATTTCAGTGGTACCAGTCTAAATTTTCAGAAAAATGGTAGGCTGGTAAAGACAAAGTCAACAAATAAATTTAAGACTTAAATTGCAAAAGAATATTTTCCTAACCAGTATGAATTATAAGTGATGTTAATATTCACGTAATATGTAAAATATTAGAAATGTTCAAAAAATTTTCAATTCAGTCATTTACATTGCAATGGGGAATAACTCTCAAAAAAAAAACTAATTATCACAAATCATAATGTGTACAATAACTTGAATAATATCATAGGCAATCCTAAATGCTGATACAGGTATATTTTGTATACACTGTTCAAGCCCTCTTTATACTTGGCTGTGCATATTCAAAAACTCACCACAAACTTTAACATTCAAATAAAACAATGATGCATGAGCGATATTTCTAATCTATGTTTACCATCAAAGCTGCATGTTTTCAAATTGTTGAAACAGTATATATAAAAGATATATTATGTACCATACTGTATTTATAAATGACTAACATATATTTTTCATTGGCCATTTAATTATTGTTGTTTACTATTACAAGCTATGAAAATGAATTTAAATAATGTGTACATATGTGTATATTGATTCCATGATTAAAGTATTATTCGCAAATCAATAAATCAAACAAACTTTCATGATGGTTATTATAAATCAATTATTTTTTATAAGTTAAATCGTTTAACAAAATTATACACAGGCACAATCATTAAAAGCAATTCAATCTGATTTTTTAAAATCAAATGAACATTGTTCTGTCTGCATTTCATACATCCAATGCTTTAATATGGTTAAATTAAACCCCTACTATATTTGTTTGATTAGAAAGTGCACAAATTCATGCAACAAAATCTTTCAGACAATACAGATCTAAGGATATAATTCTGGGTTGATCCAAATGTAATGTCAGAATAAATTAAACTTTTTCATAGGCTCTGTATACCTGTAATATAGCTATATAATTTATTTATATTCCTCATAGTCTTGTATCTAAAATGTTTGGAGAGGTATAGTTTTTATTACACCCTAACATAGACAAAATGCTTGTAGTGATATAATACATCTAATTACAAGTTTTATTTTGATGCCCCAAATGTTGAATTCTAGGTTGTGCTTGTTACAGTGGCTCTTCCATCAATTTGAACTTACTCATACATGATGAAACAGAGATTCTGAGACATAAATTACAATTTCAGACAATGCAGGAGAAAGAAGTCAAAAACCATGAAAATAAATTACATGGCATTATTTTTGCAACTTTATAATTTCAAATCTAGTCTGTATATGTGCAGTACTTTGAAATTTTTATATCTAAAAATCAAAAATAGAAAATTTATTTTAGGTTTTAGGCCTGATAAAAAAGTATCTGTAACATCAATTTTGGATCAACCCTTATAAGACTACTCTTGTGGTAAATATTTCTCAAACTGAGCATTACCAGCAGTCTACACCATATTTTTAACTTACCGGATTTCCTTTCTAAAGTGGTCATTCCATGAATTGTGTGGGCGGAGGGTGCATGAACAGGGGGGCTATCCTCCTTGTAACCCCTGTTAGGAATGGGAGGGACATCCTGCAATGAGAAACTAGGTCATTTCATGGCTACATATATCTTACACCAGGTGGTTCATTCATCATAGTAAGCCGATGATCCTGATCTTTGATATATTTAAATAAAGCTTAACTTTTTGCAAGAACAATTGAAATAGTTTCAAAAAACTATACAGATTCTTAAAAAAAATGTCCAAGTAGATTCTCTAGAAGTATTTGAGAAGTAATTCAATTTCAAATATATCAATTTGGAAATTTTTTTTAGACATGACGTCATTTAAATTTGATTAAAGAAATTTTATATTTCTCACCATATCTGCAACCTCTGAAATATGGAGAAGAAAATTATCAACTTTGCAATAAACAAAAAATAGCGAGTTTCAAAAATAATAAAATGAACAAAATTAATATATCCATCAAAATCTGCTTAAAGAGCCCAAAAACCTTAATTTCTTGGAATGTAGAAGATACTTTGAATTCAATATTTTAAACACATAAATTGTATTGAAAATGCAATGCAGTAGTTTTTTGTCACCTTCAAGTTTTTCATAGTGAGACAAATATTGCGTATGTTGAACCTTCCCAGTAAAATTAAGAATATATAAATTATAACAGACCTGAGTATATGTCACTCCTCATCGAGGAACCAATTCTAGAATCACTGCTTCTCTTGTTAGAAAAACTTTCGCCTGGAATAACTTCATATGCATTGTCAAACTGTGCACTCATTGTCCCCCCAACACTCCTGGAAAACGTGCTATTTTTCTGCACTTCCGAATAAACAGCAGGTCCGTGAGAAGAAGTTCTCTGTAGATTCTCAGGCACTGGTCTAGCCATCTCGTAACAATCGACATTCTTTGCCTGAGAAGGTAGTCCATTGGAACTACGAGAAGAGTTCACGTCGGCATTTGGCTTACCCCCATCTTTATCTATGTTATTGTTCACATATGAAATCCGCGGATTGCTGCTCACCGTAATCACCGTTTTGTTTTTGGGAGCCGAGTCTCTGTTGGTTTGTCTGTAGTTCACTTGAGGTCTACTGGCGTCGGAACTTTCGAAAACTGGTCCTGATGAAGGCTGTGAAAACTGAAGCCCCTCTCTAGATGGGGTAGATTCTTGGAAGTGGTTACCTGATTTAGCTTTGGCAGAAGTTTCAAACTGAGGCCCCGACCTGGAACTAGCAGGCTGAGGGAAAGAGTTGTTAAAATTACTATTGGAAGACGTTTCAAACTGTGGTCCTGACATAGAAGGAAGGGACTGCTGAAAGACAGGTCCAGATTTCTCTGAGGATAATGAGGGTCCAGGTTTTCTAGAACTTTCAAAGACAGGACCAGATCCTGCCGATTTATGAGGATCTTCAGGCTTCTTAGCAGGCAGAGCAGGTTTTTCTCTCTTTGGGAGCTGAGGGCTAGACTGTTGGTTGTGAAACACCAGCTGATCCGATTTGTTCATGTTTTCATACTTCCCGTCATCACAGATATTTTCATAACCCGCTGGCTTTCCTCCATGGCTGGATTCCGGTTCGAAGGCGGGTTTGGGTTTAATTTCGGGTTTCCTCTTTGAGCCCCTCTTTGGAGCGGCTTCTGCCACTTTTTTCAGATCCTCCAAAGCTTCCTCAAAAGCCTGAGGGGTGGAGTACATGTCAACTGTTTGTAAGGCATCCCTTTCCAAAATGGAGACCATTGCCGAGACTGATGGTCTTTTGGTATCATCTTTTCCTTTGCCAGCTGAATTATTTATACCAACTGTTTCATAGGGATCTACCTCTTTATCTGAAGCACAAATTCATTCAACCATAAATTGTTTCATCCACACATGACTGATATTTACATGTATTTTATCGATATCAATTCAATAATACACATCATTTATTCAATAAGTAGAAAAATTCATATAGCTAATATTAAGCATTCTGACTTTAAAGAGTACTAGACTAGTATACAGTATATTCAAAGGGATAAAGAAAATAAAACTATAATCTCAAAAACTTAGGCAGCAATAAGTCTATTCAAATCTCTAAAATGCTTTCATGAAGGTCATGTTATAAACTGCATACAGATAACAATGGTGAATTCAATGCCTTTTTCATCTCTTAATTAATTGAATCATGGAAAACTTGGCATTTTGGGGCCATCAAAAATACTTACTAGGGTCTGTGTGGCCATCCAGTTCCACATTATAATACCCCTCCTGAAAATATATTGGGTAAACATATAGATCAATATGTACATTTCCAAGATACTGTGGAAATGTTTTTTATTCATGGGGGTCAATAGTCGTGGACAGCCAAAATTTTCCTGGTACAGTGGTTCATGGGGCGTATTTTCATTAGTAGCAAGTTCTGGATAATTTTTATAAATATCAAACAAAAGCTTGCATATGTATGTATGTTCGAGGGGATATAAATTTATGGGAAAAGGATACCCATGCAAATCACATATATTAGTCCTCTACAAATAACAATTCCACAGTGCATTATCTATCATGTCATATCAGAAAAAGACCATTTTTGTACAAATCACACTCACAAAAGCACAAAAATAATCGTATGTCAAATCATAAGTCTATATTCTATTACATGGTATAATGAAACAAAAGTACCCTTAAAAATGCCACTTAAAGTATAGTATTATAAAAACATATTCTTAGTATATAACATTATATCAAAATGTGACGAATATTATATAGTACGACACAAGATTGAAACGCATGACACAAAATTGTATCATAAGATATTGATTTATATGATATCAATAATTACAATATTGCCCTTACATCTCTCTGTACTGGCTCAAAGTTGGCGTAAATATTGCCTTCCAATGCCTCCACGTGCTGCTGAAATAACTCCCTTACACACCGATGGGCCATCTCAAACTGATCCTGAAAATAACACAACATAATATATGACATACCCCATACATTTAGGGAAAAAAGGATTATAGGCAGTCAGCATGGTCAGAATATGTGTCAATGTACATGTACAGTAAAACACCCTTATAACGAAGTCCCAGGGACGGCCAATTTAACTTCGTTATAAGCGTAATTCGTTATATCCGTCAAGTTTACAACATGAAATAGAGACTTGGGGAATGAAATTCACTTCGCTATAAGCGTCAATTCATTATAAGCGTGTTCGCTATAACCGTGTTTTACTGTATTTAGTGCTGAAACTTCTGGGCAATAAAGAAGTGAATGTAAATATACAAATGCATTATCTATTAATGATCGATACCTGTATTACTGGAGTTTACATCATACATGTACTGGTTATTACATGTACATACATGTAATTAGTACAGGTACTTGTAAATTACCTGCATATACAATGTACTAACATGTACTTATTAATATTATGATATTATAAAAAATTAATATTAATGTTGATTTTCTTATAATTATGCGAGGAAATCTGGATCACAGACAGAGTTTACAGTAAAACATGAACTCTTGATCATACCTGGTACAGTATATACTAAGCACTTCATTTATATAATTATATATGCACATTTCCTGGTCAATGTTCTACTTAAACCTGTACTTATTAGAGCCTGGATACTGACAGTTAGTACATGCTTGTACAATATAGTATCTATGCACTTAAATGTTCTAGAACTTGTACCTTTATGATATTATATAGTACACTTAGTCTTGATCATATAGTCAGTACATTAATGAATGTATAGACTACTGTGGAATCATTTAATTTCGTGGGGGCCAATTTTCGAGGATTGTGGGTTTTTTGCTTGTTCGTGGGGATCTAATTTCGTGGATGAGTCAGTTTTCAGTTTCAGTAGGTAAACCAAACCTTTTATGATTACTTTTCATTGAGGATCTAAATTCATGGGTGAGAGCTACCCACGAATACCACGAAAATTGAGCCACCACGAATTCTAATGATTCCACAGTATATGTGTACTAGACTAAGTGTTATATTTACATCTACCAAGTATGATTCCCTCTATTTCTTACAGAGACTTATAGTTAATTTATAGCTCTATAGAAACCTCGAGAATGAAATCTACACGCCCCGTTTAACAATTGGTCGAAACCTACAGCAATCAAATAAAAAACACAAACTGCACGAAATAGTCATGATGAGGTCAGACTCAAATTCCAATAGGAGACAATTTGGCTGTTTCTTTTAGAAAATTTAATGATGTACATTTACAGTAATGCAGTTAATTTAACTTACTTTTAACAATCAATTTGTTTTAAAATCTAAAAGAAAGCTTGTCATATGAACAATGAAAAACTTTCTTTGATGATTCATTCAGGATGTGAGGGTGGATCGCAGAAAAGAATTTCACAACCAGCTAACGCGGGTTATGTATTTTTTCTGCAATGTCACCACCTTCATATCCTGTATGAATCATCAAAGAAAGCATTTTATTGTTTTAATACAATAAATGTACAATGTAACTATATCTTCTTATATGAACCTATAAAAGAACAAAACCATCATTACTGTAAATTTTTAACGGGTTGAAAGATTAAATATATTTTTTTCATTTATCAGGGTTTAAATTTTGACATCACAATGATATCGCACAAGCTTTAATAATGCTGTTACGGGTGCGTTTTCATAAGCATAAATATACAGTTTTGATCATAACTCTGAACAATTTGACTTTCTTAAAGGTAAATTTCGTATTATAATAAGCTGCATTGTTAAAAAGTCCACCATGATATGAACTTGGTAGCCACATGATCATACATTATCTATTCAGAAGGCCTTTGAGCATCACAGGATTTGATCATGTGACCAAACAAGTTTATATCCCAGTGAACCTTTTAACATAAATGTAGCTTTTTTTTGACCAATGTAGTTACTGGGGTCTGAATCATAATATAGTCCATGTACATTGTGTAGGTACTTTAAAAAAATGTACTAAGTGTAGTACATGGTCTAATGACCCCTGTACTTACCGGAGTCTGAATCATTGACTGTCGCTGCTCCCTCATAGATTTCACAATCTCAAACAAATCAAAGTCACAGTCCAGTTTCTACAACAGAAGTGAATAACATGTACATCAAATTAGTGTGTTAGGTTTTGGTTGTAACAAACACACAAATTTTAAGAAAAGTTAAAAACTATAAGTATACATAGATTGCTTGTACATCATATTAATGTAACTTATATAAACTCCGTCAATTACATGAGCCTATCTAGGGTTGGGGTGGGATGGGGGTGTCACCTCCGCCCCACCCCCAGGGAAAAAACTTCAAAGAAAGGATACTAAACCTTGTTAAATCATTTCCTACAGTAACTTAAGGTACCTCACTTCATCTACTTTTATACTTTTTGAGACACTACGTCACAAGATGGCGATTAAAATGGTTTGTTAAACTGTTTATGTCATTCGAATGAGTTGTATATCGTCGTAGCTCAGTGGCTAAAGTATTGGGCTTCTGAACCGCAGATCATGAATTCAAATCCGCCTTGAGCTTTTGTTCATGTAAACTGAATTAAATTTTTGAAAATGTAATTTTTCATCCAAAATTGCACATTTTTTGCCTTTTAGACTTAAATACTTCTTATCCATTATGATACCTATCATAATCAAGTAATATTCTGCTGATTTGAGAAAATATTCCATGGTGTAGTGAGCCACCTTAATGTTATCTGAAAATCATAATGCTAGCTAAGGAAAGGTTAAAGGTCAAAGTAAGGATAGGAGCAATCTCTCGAGCAAAAATTTAAGTGGGTATCAAAGGAAAACGAAGAAAACATGTACATCTTTTTCCCACAATGGAGAGCAACAAATAACAGAGAACAGACTTACTCCACATTTGAGCACATCCCAAGCATAGTCCACAGCACATATAGTCCCTGTCCTACCACACCCGGCACTGTCAAAGCAGCGAAAATTATCAATTATTATACATGTATTATAGCCAACAGTTTTTACAAGTACAATCACTGTCACAGTGGTATAATGTTAACTCATGAACTTTCGGAAGTTAAAGTTGGTAGATAAACCACAATAATGATCTAACCTCTTCAGTGATAAACAAAACCTTAAAGTGTTGAATTATACTCATAAATGTTTTCTTGAAACAGTTACACTGGGAATGTATCCTTTACTTTTTCTCTATTTTTTTTGGAGGGGCGGTTATCAAATATGAATGGATTAGATCTAACCTCTTGAGAGATAAACAAAACCTTAAAGTGTTGAATTATACTCTTAAAATGTAACAAATCATTTCTCTGAAAATCATTCCCTCTCCATAAATGCATTATCTACTCTGAATTCCTGTTATCAATCAAATATTAGTGATTTAGAAATTTTAATGCATTTAAATGAAATTTCAAACTTTTAAAATTTTAGAATGTTTACTTCCTAACATTTCTGCAAACTTAAAAATACATAATTCAAACTTCAAATTAAAATACTATAAATTAAAAGTCTAAAATTCAATTTTTCAGTACATCTACTGCAATTCTTACCAATTTTGCTCACATTAGATCTCTGCAGTAAATGTCTTAATTTTGCACTTTAAACCAGGTAAATACAGGTAATTGAATTAATTTAATTTAAGTGAGAGACAGAACAAAAGAGTATTTCATCATCACATCATGCCCTTCACCTTGATTTAAAAAAGATGCTTTAAACATTTGATTAAGAGTGTACACAGACAATTAATCTTCTAAATTCAAGCAAAAGATGTGTTAACGATATCTCAACATTTTCACAGCACCTGCAATGGACTATAACTGGGGCAAAGCTTTTTTCGCGAGCCTTGATTTCCCTCATCTTGGCTATCATAGTGAGGATGACGTCGATATCGTCGGGGATTCCGTGGTCCGGCCAGCCGGTGTACTGGAACTGGGTCACTATTCGACGTTCGTTTTCGCCGTCACGCTTCACTTCAAAAGTTCTCTCAACACAGTCGTCTGCAAACCAGTTTTCTTCTTGCTGAAATTATATATTTTATTTAAAAATACATCACATCAGTTTACAGAAATGAGTTGGCATAAAGGTAGAGATTTTATATATTTAAAGATCGTGATTTTGCAATACTGCAAAGAGCAGATTTAATGGTCATTTTTAAGGAATTTCAAAAGCTTTTTTGACTAGAACGAAACAAGTTTGCCTAAAAAAAATCCCTTACAATTAGTTTATCAATTAGGCCAACAAACACAAGATTTTTTTTATAGTCCGTATCATAAAGGCTTCAACTTTAAACATTTTCTGTGTAGAAGCATCATTATAATTATGATAAAAAGTCAAATTCCTACGCATTGAATGTCTATGGCTATCATGGCAGGTAACTTTCAAAATCAAAATAGCTTACATGTTTAATTTCTTATTTACAATAAAAAGATTTTGAAATTGTGTTGCTTGAATAAAAAAAAATCAAACATGAAGTTTTAGGAAAGTTGTGCCATGTATAAAATTACTTATATATATCATGTATAATCATTAATATCAATGCAAACACAAAATACAGTCAAACTTTGTTATCTCGATCTTGATGGGACTGTTTAAAAACTTTGAGATATTAAAAAATAGGTAGTTGGAACTTTAAATTAACTTTGACATATCCATTGTATTCAAAATATCAATATTCGATATATCGAAGTTGAACTGTATAAATATAATCTTTAAAACTTTGTCCTTGCATGGTGTTTTTTAAATTTGTTGTGTAGTTTGGCACAAGCAAAACTTGGAATATCTGACAAAAACAGATGATAATTTATGTGTTGCATAGATATTTGCAACAATTATAAATCATGATGGTCTGATATTATCTCAACCAAAATCACACTGTGACACTTTCTATTTTTCTGTGACATTGATAATGCTGCATGCATGTCCAAATAACCTTACAAATAAACAGACAGCTGTTGTCCTTTTAAGTGCAGGAAACTGTGTTTATCCATTAAACATAGAGATAAACAGCTGTTCCAATTACATTGATACAACGACGCTTTAAGAGCAAAAAAAAAATTGAAAGAAAAACATTCAAACTCTTTGAATCTATCAAATTAAAAGACTGCAAGAAATCAATTTAATAAAAGGAAACCCATATATACAACTGGAACCACATGGTGTTGTAGCATAAAAAAAAAATCTGGAATTTTAGAAGGCATTGACTACCATAACAAAAGTCCTGAATTATAGTGATTCATTTGAATCCTTTAATGTAGCTTTTGATGTACAGTCAGCTCACGCATCTTTTACCACATACACCATAGCATATAGCATAACATTCAATGCTCATAGCATAGCATTGGAATCTCACACCATAGCATTTGAATTGCATATCATAGCATACGTACAACCTCATAGATTCTAATTCATCATAACATACCATAGCATATAGCATACAAAATCATTTTAAATGCTTTCATTTTAAAGAAAAAATGTTTACATTGCAGATTAGCGGTACACTTTGACTTATCATTTCGCTTCGAAATGTTTGGAACTCTTTTGAGTACGGAGGTGATTTTGTTTTAATTAAATCTTTGTAATGAGCATACCATAGCATAGCAAACCATATCATTTAATTAGCCCTTTATTTCAATTTCTCATACCATAGCATGCAAATCTCATAGTTTTGCATTAAAACAACATAGCATATCATTAAAATTGCATACCATAGCATAGCATAAAACTGTAGATATGCATGAAATGACTGTTTATAAAGCTGCAATAATGTAGCCATCTCAGATTTTTTATATCTGGGTGATGTTAAGGTGGAATAACACATCGTCATAAAATGGCTGACCTCTGTTCGAAACAACATTTTGTTTTATAAAAGGGATTTTATTGACGGCAAGATATAACATACTTCATAGCCGAGTGGATAAAGTGTCGGACTTGTGATCCGTACATACCGAGTTCGAATCTCGCAGGGGATTTTGTTGTTGCTTACTGAATTGATTTTTTTAGATATTCATTTTTTATCCCCAATTTGCAAAATTTTCGCTTATTTGACAAATTACCGGTATAGTTTATTTATCATTTAATCTTTCATAAACAAATAATTTAGTTAATTTGAGTGACTTTTTCCAGGTGTGTTATTCCACCTTAACTGGAGAAGCTCTCCCAAATATATAATTCAAGAGAGGGCTACATTATTGCAGCTACTTTTGATGAAGATCAATCTAATAAAATCATTCTTTCCTAAGGAAGTAAATCTTGAAGTTGAAGTGGATATTCATAATTTCCGTCCAATTTTTTTTCACTCTTAATATTTCAATCTTGATATAAGGTCAAATGGATAAACATGGTTAATATACAGTCAGAACTGCTTCATATAAAAGCCTGCATGCATATTGAACTTAATTTTCTTAATCTTTCATTAAAGCAGTCTCCAATTTAGCTGCAGGTCTGTAGCTCCCTGTTTTGAAAAAATTTGGATGGACGACCTTATAAGCTGGCACAGACAAATTTTTTTCAGACCAGGAGCTACAGACCTACAGTTATTTCCAATTGGGCTAAGCTATTCCTATTTGAAAGGCAAAACATGTTATAGCATTGTATGCATTGTATGCAAAATCTACAGCTCCACATGTACTCAAAATTCCCAAGTGTCAATGCAAATAAGTGTGGCTGTGGCATATTGACTCTAATTTTGATTTAAGTGTATGATCCAAAGGCAATGAAGAGGCTGTATCATGCATTTTTAGAGGAATTTAAGCTGTGGCATATTGACTCTAGTGTATGATCCAAAGGCAATGAAGAGGCTGTATCACGCATTTTTAGAGGAATTTAAACTTTAAAATTAGTAGTATTTTTAGGTAACTAACTGACAAATTAAATGCCAGCAATTACTTAATTTATATCCACATTTTAATATAGTTATCCTTTGATTTGAAAATTTTCATAAAATCAATTAAGTTATTAATTATGAGTATTCAAAATATACAAGGAAATGCGGACTTGGATCGATCGGACCTTTGATGAGTGCGCCATTCCTCTCCTGATACCGAAGGCATTTAATCTCCATCATTAAATTTTATCTCCTATAGAGAAATTAATATACATGTAAGACCCTGCACATTTTCATTGAAAGACTGTAATTATATTCCTCATTTTATGCAAAGACTTTTGAACGCAATTCTTCCGTTTGGTATCAAGCATATTAGAAGAATATATACCATATAATCATGGGCACCAAATTTTGTTGTAATAATCATCATGGTCATATAGATCAAAATTAATCATAAATGTCATAAAAATAAAAGTCACAATCAAACATCTTCAAGAAATAGTTCTCGTTGATTTTTACGTGAATGATAATGTGTTTAAGAAGACTAATGGGTGGTCAATGTAACCATCGAATCTTCCTTGAATTTGGACATGATATGATAATTTTGGCCTTAAACTAAAATTTAGCAAAGAAAAAATCTAAATACTTTTATTAGCTTCGAAATTTGAGCATTGTCCTATATATCTTTATACACAGCTCTTTTTCAAAAAAGTAAATATAGCCTAAAAAATGGCCACAACCATCCAGTTCTCTTATAAGAAATTAGAAATTTACAGACTCTACAAAATGGCAGCTTACTAAGTGCACATGTATGTTTCCGTATTCTTCATCTTCACTTGAAGTCGAGGGCCAATAGCGAGCACACTTTTTCTGCAAAAGGAAAAAATTCATCTTTATAGATGCATACTTGATAAACATCAATGTGATCAAATCAGGAATAAAGATCATTCTAAAAATGTTGTCACTTAAAATGCTTTTAAGAAATGGAGAGAGCCCAATTTAAAACTGGAGTTCTGAATAAGGATGTTATTTTTATCATCAAAAGAGATATGTGCATAAAATGGAAATGAGAGCAAAAAAGTCGACTAAAGAAGAAACTAGTGGTTGAATTGAAATGAACATTATATATCTCTTCAGTTCTTAATACAAGTAGAATACACTTAACAGACACAACTCAAGTGTCTTATGTAAGCACTTGCTGCAATTTTGTTTTTATTTATTGAAAGAGGGGGATGAATGAATGAAAACAAAATAATCTAATACAGACACTGTGCATGTATACTGTATTCAGTACTTGATTACCATACTCATGATTTGTCTGACGCCAAGTATCTTAAATAGAGCATATGCCTTGATCTTGTACAGGTCTGATCAAATTCCGCCTAAACCTAATGTCTCGCCTCAAGAACCCCCCCCCCCCACTAATGAAGTTTTAAAATTGTACAAAAAGAGTGATATTGTTTAATTGATTGCATGTCTGTAAATATCCCTTTCTGTACTGGTAATTCTTCATTGGAAACATCAGGACATGCTGATGTGACTTATAGGCACTGCCCAATATCAAGAAATATTCTGCCAATATAGTTTCATTTGAAAACCTCATCATCAGTTTTCATTTTCTTTTTAAGTTAAATTAAATTGGTACCAATTTTACATTTTAGGCTTATGGTTGGTCATAAACTTGCTAGGTTTGAGAACCAAGAACCTTTTCTTTTCCACAAGATATCACAAGTAACAAACTACTTAGACTCTTAATTACCAGCTAAGCCATTTGTTTTCTTTCTATTCAAATTTGACCTTGACCTTTGAACTCCTCACCTTGCCAACTTCGACCTCTTTACAGGCCATGAGTATGACCCTCACATCCTGCTCCCAGGTCATCCTCCAGAATTCATTCAGGGTGGTGGGTAGGGGGCCCTGGGAGGCAATGTATGCATCATTGTTGTGTACATTCTACAAAACAAGAGGGTCAGAAAATACCTAGTAATTCATTTACATAAAATATACAGGGATTTGACTGGCAGAAAATGTGGGATATAAAATCTGTAAGGCGAAAGCATTGCAGATTCTAAGAATGACTATTTTGATATTCAAACCAATGGAAAACCATAATTTGGCAAAATCATTACGTACGTCTCTAAATTTAAAATCTGCATACACTTAAAGTGAATGTACACTAGTTATGTGGTAGGCTTCAAACTGTGTAATATTATACCCCCGCGTATACTGTAAAAATTTAAAACTTTAGAGTGGTAAATCCCGCATCCACTTTTTTGATACCCACGTGTAATATGTTTGACTACAGAACAAGCGTACTTAAGTATAAGCGTAAATATAACCACTTTTACACTATACCATCTTCACATTAGCAAGGTTCATTGGTAAATTACAATGATCCTTGCAACATCATTTGTGTAAAGGTTTGCATTCACAAAACCTTGACTCAATTAAGGTTATAGGCACAAACAGAAAAGGTGTTATAAATTAAAGCCAGACTGCATATGGTATGACATTTTATTTTTTTTTTTTTTGCTATTAAAAGCCTCTCCTATTTTATATTTTCTTCCTGCAATAAACAAGAAGCATATGTTGTACTTAAAATTAGAGTGGACTTCATGACTTGAAATAAAATTGATTTTAAATGAATGATATGCAATAGCTACAATATTATCAAACAAGTACTTGTAATGTGCTTGAAACTGCATGGAGAACAAAGGTCTTGAAATACATAGATTTTTAACAATGTTCTATGCAATTCCATGAATAATTTGAACAGATGTTTTATTTTAAGGGTCCTATTTTCATACTTGCAGCTGTCTCGTGTAAACCCAGGGTTGTCTCTAAGACCCGGGGGGCGGGGAATTCCTCTGCCTATAATGCCTTACTTACCCGGCTATTATTGCATTTCAAACACAATCTAGCTATAAGCCTAAGACCCCCAGACCCCCCTTCTACCTGTTTATTTCTTCCTTCTTCTTCTATTTTTGGAGACAACCCTGTAAACCTATCTAAACTGGAGCACCCTTGCTTCAATTAAATCCATGCAGGGTTAATTTGTCTTTTAGACCCAGGGGGCAGGAAATTCCCCCATCTAAAATGACATAATTACCTGGTTATGATTGCATTTCAAACACAATATATCTACAAGCTACATGTAGGCCCCAAGACCCCCTTCTGTGTTTTTATTTTTTCCTTCTACTTCAAATTTAGAGACAACTGTGTAAATCTAGTGTGATCAACACATTACAACCATGAAATCAAAATCAAAATTTTTGGCAGAGTCTGAATCATCTGGAAATTTCTTTTTTCTCTCAAAATTCTGGCAAGTAACACTGTCACTTACATGTATAATGGTAAATAATTTAACTCGGTTGTAACACGGCATTTGATTGAATGGAAAAATTTAGTTAAATTTGTATAACCTGCTTTGCATGTCACAAGACACATCACAGCAATGTGCTAACGTCAGAAACGTACTTATCCTCTTGACGTTACGTTTGAATTTTGATCATTATTAAAAGTAAAACGCACTCAATTTGTACAGTAAATTACAGAAAATTAAATTATAAGAAATGAACTCTATATGTACCCAAGTTATGCTCGTATAACCTGGGTTGGAGCAATTTATGCTTTGCAGATTATAAAGCGTACTCTGCCTCAACCCAGGTTATACTCATATAACTTGGGTAGACATTAAGTTCGTTTCTTAAATATTAGGGACAATATTTGTGATCATGACAACCATGAATAAAAATTTTTCAGTGTGACTTTCAAAGCTTTGGTAACGGTTTTACTAACCAGTATGTAGCTGGCATTGATGTAGTCTGACCCTTCCTCTCCTTCCACTTCATTCAGGACAACTCGACTGTCATCAACTAAAATTAAATGCACAACCAAATCTTCATTCATTAAGGCCTATTAAAAAAAATTGTGTGTTTAGGGTAACACTGATGAAAAAATTAGGTTAGGTAGGTAGGGAATCTTTTTTATTTTATCATATTTTTTTCTGCATGAATCGACATCTAAAAATGGTAGGATCGGGGCATTTTTGTAGGTTAGGTCGGGTTACCCTAAACACGCAACTTTTTTTTTTAGGCCTAATTCTACATCATGGCAAAATCAGAATACAAAACAAAATCTTTCATAATTCAACACGATGGCATAAGCTGAATACATGAACAAATCTTCACTACTGGACAGTATCCATAATTCAACATGATGGCATGCTGAATGTATATATGTAGAAGCTGGGTTTTTTTGGTGGTGATTTCTTTGTTTGCAAAGATACAAGGGTTATACACTAGATATATTCATTTTGAAATTTAAAAAATACAAAAAGAACCTCAGATGCTGCTGCGTGAGCAATCCTAGGTTTATTAAATATATACAGTACTGATTTTTTGCTTCAAATTGGCCTTGTTGTAATTGATATTAAATAAGTAAAAAATAAGCCCATGAACCATGTGAACTAATGGGGCATCCACTAAATTGATCATAATATATATGATAATCATTACACATGTATACATGCATGGTGGTTACATATATATGCATTATACATTTATGATTTCACTCACACGGAACGATGTCCCTGTAGCGATTCTTTTTAGTGTTATATGGCTGCTTGCCCCAATTCGCAGGAAAAGTGTCATTTTCTTTGTGATGAGCAGCAATTTCTCTCAGTTCCTGTCAAAGGAAACATCCCATCAAATCATCCATTCACAGCTTTTTATCTCTTTTAAACCACATCTAATGTTTATCTATATACATACATGCATATGTACAGGGTAGTACCTGTATCATTAAGTTTACTAATACATGTACTTATAACTTATACATAATATACAGTGTAGCAATCAGATATTCAGATATAATGTAGGGTCTATACCATGACTGTTGAATACTTTATACATGTTATACATGAGGCAATGTCTAATATTATATTACGTACTTTATACTTGCAGTATTACTAAAGTATACAATATCCCAATTGATATGGAATGAAAACTCTAAATACCAATTTTTTGCTCATTTCAATGCTATTTTATATATAAAGCACCTCTCCCATCTTTGGCTTCTTCTAATTAAACTAGTCGCATATACCGGTATGTTAACAACTTTGATTTTTTCTTTTTAAACTTTGTCTTTGTTACACAGTTTTAAAAATCGGTGACTTAATTGATTTAATTATTTGGCTCTGCCTTACCAATCAGGACATAACGTCAGCACTTGCTGTTTGAACAATGCATGTGCATGCATGCATGGTGCCTATGCTTTTAGGATAACTTAGAGCAATACTGTCTGAGAGCAGAGGATTGGAAAACATTAAAATTCCATAAGAAATCGTTTATTATCAAAAAGTTGTTTTATATGCAGCATAGCTAATTTTATAGATTCATAACAGGAAACTTATTTCTCTCCATGATACCAAAAAAAAAAAATCATAGGAAACAATTAAATTCAGTGATGTAATGACAAACAGTTACATAACAACTACATAACTTTAAAAATGTAATATTAAATTCAAGGCTTATTTTAGTGTTGTGAATTATATATATATATATATATATATATATATATATATATATATATATATATATATATATATATATATATATATATATATATATATCCGGTACATACACTCTCTCAATATAATATGGCTTATGCAAAATGAAACCTGCATGCAATTGTCTATCTAATTTTATGATCACTAGCTGACAATATATGAATAGTGCCTGTTTGGGAGGGTAACAGTTGAAATTGACACCCCGAGAAAACCATTGTCAACCGACGCGAAGCGGAGGTTGACAAAGGTTTTCGAGGGGTGTCAATTTCAACTGTTATCCTCCCAAACAGGCACTATTTATTTTGTTATACTGAATGTTTTAATTTTTAAGAAAATTTTACTGCTTTTGTATAACGTGAATTCTACAGCGAACCGTACGAGCATAATTTTCGCGCATGTAACATTTTTTAATGTTACCCATTGCTAAGTGCGTTGCTAACGCTGAGGGTAATAGAAAGGATTATGAACTGCGTCTTAACCAATCAGATTTCAGTATTTAACATGAAAGTATAACAAATAAAAATGCCACCCAAAAAATTAAAGGAATCTATTTTTTAAGTGACAGAACAAAAAAATTGAAAAAAATTAACAAAAGATTTTGGAAAATTGATCAACTAGCTTATAGCTGCAGTCAGTATAAAAATAGGCTGTGAGTCAGTATATTATAAATTGGATTTTTACAACATTAAGTGCATCGATCCCTTAAAGTAATTGGTTGCTTCCCTATTTTTATAAAGCACTAGTATATAGCTGATAAAAGTTTTTTCACAGCTTCATACATTAAAACAATAATGGATTCATGCATATTACCAAACTTTATATTTCTCTAAAATATTTTCATTGTAAATCAACATTTTTAATGATTTAGTATATATTTTGGGACATGCAGTCATAACTCTGTAATAATTATGAAATGCATACACAATAAATGTTAGTATAATATAACATTGATTTTTAAAAATATATATACATGTATATGGTATGTTTCATTAGCTAGTACATTACATGTAATTTCCTTGACCCTACAACTGTACATGTAAATGTGAATATCAAAAAAGACCAGAAATTCTTAACTGCTGCAGAAATCTTTTTTAGACGGTGCACATACTTTTCACAAGCTATATACAGCAAACCTCAGTTATAACGAAGTCACTGGGACCTAAGAAATTACTTTGTTATATCCGTAATTCGTTATAACCGTATAAGAAATTCATTAAATTTACATAGCTGGGGATCCAAGATGACTTCGCCATATCCGTGAATTTGCAATATCCGTGTTCGTACTAAACGAGTTTTTCTGTATATGACTTCCTCCTACTGTAAATCATGAGGTAGTTGGTGTGTAAAAGTCCAGAAATTCTTGATTGCAGCACAAAGATGGGAAAGCTTTTGAACTCAAATTTACATTCGGTGTATATTTCCCTTTTGTTTGAATTGAAAATCTGTGACGTTCAATGCCTAAATGCATCAATTTTTTTCTGACTTAAATGGTTTTTTTTTCATGACAACTGTAATCAAATACATGATTGTATAAATGTAAATTTATGGTTATAAGAGGAAAAGATTCATTGAAATACCACATAAAAATCTTAATTTTTTCCTTGAGTTCTTACAATCAACTTTCATCATTTTGCCATATCATTAAAATCACAGAATTTTTCGGGGGTCTTTTTTAGTCAGACAAATTTCATTTCCTTTCAGGACCCCCCCCCCCCCAAAAAAAATGAAATACATAATCAAAGGACCCTGCAATCTATTAAATGGCTTAATATTATACAAGCCTGACTTGTATTGGCCTATACGATCTCTTTAATGACTTGAGCTTTATCATTATTAAATCATTGAATTCCAGAAAATGACCAAACTTTCATGATCGACTTTAAATGCCATAACTTTTGTTTCAATAAAGATATATCTTCATTAAATGAGCTCTTTCAAATGGCACCAAGTTGGTTTTACAATTTCGAAAAAAAAAATTGCCTGGGGTTGCTTCTTACATGAACTGTCAGTACAATAAAAAAAGTTCTTTTCTTTTTTTTTTTTTGTTTCAACTGTTTAACTCTTAATCTGAGTAGAATCAAGATGATTAAGAAGAGCGTCCAAAAAATTTCCATTTGGATAATGAATTTTAAAATAAAGGATTAAAAACTCAGTAAAAAGTTTTGAATATTTGTCCTCATTCATATGAAATGTAAACTTATACATGCAGTAACATGCATCAACAATTCCGTCTTAAAATTGTCACTAGATCCAACTGTGGGAAAAAATCAATTTTGCAGAATTGCATCATTAGTCTATTAAAGGAAGGTTTAAAATGTGTCACTTCCTTTAAACCTCATTTGTATAATCGTTGTAAATAAACAAATAAGCTATGATCTAATTAAAACAAACACAATATTAGTTATCAATATTGAGAGATCGACTTAAAATATACCCCAAAAAAATAATTATGTTGAATACGACTTTATACTCCTAAAAAAAACTATATATAGCTTCTCTAAAACCTTCTCCCCCTTAATTTTTTAAAATACTGTGACAGAGCAAGGACCAATTTTGAACCGATGGGGGTTAGAGCTTCAGGCCCTATACCTAAGTTAACCTTAGACTCACTTTTTGCCTGACGCGTACGGTCATAGAAAATTTAGTGGAAAAGTGAGACTGAAATCAAAAGCCATACAATTTAAATGAGCTCACTTCAAACCTTGTTCCAACTTTTCTGCAATATATACCATATTCCTTAATATATAAAAGGGAAACTATATAGATTAAAATTGAGACATTATCAAAGTTTTATGGCCCTCGTGTCAGGTGGGCAGCCACTGTTCTCAGTCACTCAGGTAATATCAATTGATCATATCCTTTTGACCTTTATCTCTCTTCCTTAGTAAGATTTAAAGAATCTCTAACACCCAATTTCCTTAATGTTAATGCTATCGATAAAACCCCAACCTTACTTTTGATCTCTACATTTTCTCAGCCTTTAACTGGGTTTGAGATAACAAGATTTCATTGTATTGAATCCTATTCAATATACATGTAGTATAAGGAACTCTGAAAATTATTTGCCATAAAAATTATCTGAGTTAGCGTAAAAAGTTTAACTGTTAATTATCTTTTGTTTATCAATGTTAACTGCTTTACATCCTCTTAAATGCAAATTTTTTTGCGTCCATCATGTATATGTACTTTGTATTTTAAGATTATAGATAACATGTACTATGATTGTGAACTGATAATCTATAATTTTTATAAATAAGTGAGTCAGGGTTTTATCTATATAGATTCTGTATGAATTTTCTATGCATGAAATTGCAAACTCCGTTTATTTTCCAAAAAATATGTTTGTAGAATTGAGTCATGAACTTATCATTTATGATAAGAATAGGCTTCATATCTATAATCCTAATCCTAGATTCCCAATGATACAAATCAGATTATATATATCTAATATAGATTTTGTGACTTTTAAATTGCATGGATTAGAGTCAGACCATTTCCTATGAATGCAGCAAATTTGAACTTGAAAATTAAAGCTCAGTCTTTCGACATGTTTAAATACTGGTTTGCAGTTACATGTATTAATAGTTGGACTGCGCATGAGACAAGCAGATCATGGGTATGATATGAGTCTAAAATGTAAAAAAATAAAACATGATACACGTATAACATTAAGCCTTTGGAAACAACTGTACAATTATTTGCTAACTCTGATAGTGATCAACCGAGTCAGTCAGCAAGCTTAAATCTTCCCGATATCCCACAGTGATAATTATAAAGTAAAGAATAAAAATATTATATCATGTTAATTCAACTTTTATAAAAGATGAGGTATAGCTATACATGAATAACATTGAATAGTAAATGTGTTAATAACTAAATCATTGATCAGCAGATATCTCAACAGAGTGAAAAAATTGTCATCTTATTTTAAGAGCTAGTGAAAAATGTCATCAAGATTGTTATAAAAAAGTACAGTATGTAACAAACATCTACAGGATATAATGACCAGTGAAAATTTTTCCTCTTACATGTGAATAACCTTTAGGCCTTAAAGACCCCCAATGACAAACACAATTATCCCTCGCACCAGCGACGTGTATACTTATAGTATACACATCCCTGCTTGCACCCCCACCGTCCCATCCATGGGGAATTTTTTTTTTTTTTGATCTGTGCATGTGGTAGAAGCTAGTGGGCTTTGATATGCAGAAGCAAAGTACAGAGACATTCTGTTAGGTGTGGGTGCCACTGGGATCAAGGAGGAAGTAAACACATACTTATCACTATCATATACTGACTATCAGCTTTTTATATTCATCCCTTTATTACAGCTTGTGTCCTAGTTAATAGTTATCCCATCAATTTACATAGGTATCGCATATGATGACTAGGCCCTATAGATAAGTTTAGCCAGGGTACATATCTGAATCGACAACAACAGTAGCTTCACGGTCTGTAGATATCTCGGCAGGTGTGTATTGGACCAGGTAAAAAAACAAAACGGGGCATAACTCGTGCAAACTCGCTCTTCGTAAACAAACCTGACTAATCGGCACACCAACAAATATTCCACAATTTCTATAAAACTGACACCCTCTTAAAGAAAGAAGAACCTTTGTTGACCCTTCCTTTCAGAATTCTAATGCGGGTATCGTGATTTCAGGCGTAATGTGGGGGGTACATGCACACACTGTTAAGTCACCTATGTCCGAGGTGTCAAACTCACCCTGTATTCTCGGTGAAAACCATTTCCGGCGGGGTCCTCCTCTTCGATCAAGTCGTCGACATGTTTGATAAACTTGTCCAGGGCCTGTCGAAGTCGTAGAGATGGCTCGTCCATTACTCTTTCGCTCGTTTGTTTCAGCTGGGAAAAGTTGACTTAACCATTACGGAAGTTTAAATTGGACGAGTCACGTGATCTCGATCCCGAAAGATATTTTCTTTTCAATTCCTGTTTAGAAGAAATGTTTATATTTAGTTCACTTTAATTCGAAAGGGGGCGGATCTATGGATACATTTTTAATTTAAGAGGGGGAGACTGTTTTGAAGATCGTGCATATTTTTATTTTTTTTTTTTTGGATAAGAATAAGCGTATAGATGCTTTTATAACTTACATATACATATAAATAAGTCGTAATTTGCATTAAGTTTTACGCTGCAAAATGTCAATTTTATGGATTTTCACATTTTCAGCTCTCTATTTGTCTAAATTGCCTAGAAGACATAATCGCTTAGTTTGAATGATCATCGGGTAAGGGGGGGGGGGGGGGGGAATCAACCCCCCCCCCCCCCCCCCCCCCACGATGAAATAAAATTAAAAAAAAAAATTTTAGTTTGGATTGCCAAAACAAGGCTCATCCAAATCATACTTCTGACCAACTAACTCTTTATATATTCCATGTTTTCTATATAGCTAAACATATCGATCGGTCAAATTAAAATTATTCACTCACATGTTGTGAAAAAGTACAGAGAAAACTTATTAGGGAATTGACTTTTCAATAGCTATATAAATAAAAGAACGCATCAAGTTCAGCTGTGGCCATTTAGATTTTCTAGAGCTCTGTGGGCTGGGGACGGCCGCTACAGCACCTTAATTCTTCGTTTAGTAGTGTGTTGAGAACTGGTCCTGGTAGCTGGGTCCAAACAATTTAATTAAAGTTACTTATTGATGGATGCTATCTCTGACCGAATTATTAGGTCGTTCGTTTACCTGCTCCAGGTCCATTAAATTTAAAGTGACACGATGACTCAAAATATAGACTGATGTTTTACTTTTTGATTATTGTAATAGGGTGCATTTTATGATAATTACATTCATGCATATTATTCATATTTCATCATCAACATCATCATCATCATCATCCTATATTCCATATTTTACATGTACATACTTTAGAGACAGACTACTATCCCTATAACTCCCTGTCTTTTATGCATCTATCAAGTAATCATTACTTAATTACCTTTTCTAGTGGTTTCTAATATTTTATAGCCCTAAGTCATTTCACCTGTATGGTCACTTACATACATGTGGACAGGATCAGGTGGTTTACTTAGCCAATAGTATGTTTTTATGATTTTTTCCCGCTTTAACTGAGTAGCCTTTGTGACAGACCAAGGCTAGTATTCTTAAGAATAAGACCTAATTTCTTCAAGAGACGATTTCACTTATTTATTTATTTCATCAACATATTTGAATCAGTCAGTTATAGTAAGTGTTCTATTTTTTGGTATTCTTGAACTTTAATATATAATTTAATAGATAATAATGATATTTTCTGTTAATTGGTAGATTTGGCTAATTCTACTTTTTGAGGTTATAATACCTTATTTATGAAAGAATGTATTTTATAAATTATCCCAGTAATTCATAGTTTTGATATCTAAGCTATTATAGTATCTCATTTCTAATATATGTGAAAGGTTAGTTATTGTTACCATATTTAATACTAATCAGGATTGTGCATGAAACCTTGTTCCATAAACAGGTGATCGTTGCAAAGTTATATATTTATATTTATTTTATGTATCTTGATAAAATGTAATCTACAAAGGAGTTACATTGAAAGTATATGTTTTTATCTAATAAAATATTGATATTGATAAAGATGTAGAGCATATTTCTATATTTTTGTAAATTGTGTTCAAGGGCAGTAACTCTTCTTGACACTGAAATTATGATGCATTTTAATCAGAGTTATCCTTCTTTACAACTAGTTTGATTAGTGAACTCTGAGCATTAATGTATTTCATGAATATGTATTTGAATATGATTGTATATTTTTATGCTGAAACTTATAATTGTAAACATTGATCCTTTTTATGCTGATATCTATGAATTATATTACAGGGTTTAATCCTATCCATTTATCCGAATAAAATGAAGAACCCTTAAAGTGGACTTGTTTATTTTTGGGACAACCCACTATCACATTATAACAACGGAAATAAAAAGAGCTACTCAAAATTTTATCGTTCGGAAGGTTACCGCATCATAAGTCATTACATATCAATTTACTGGTCATTTAAACTCATCTGGAAATTGCCCCGCACATGTAAACAAACCGAGTTGTTTTGGACATTGGTTTAGTGTTACGTGATTGCGATTTCTGTCTAAATATTGTTACAATGGGGTTGACACACTGAAAAGAGAATTGGAATGGAAGCTATTCGATATCTGTAGTAAGAAATATGCATTAATAGAGAAGCATCTTCATAAATAAATAGTTCTTGAAAACATCATGTTTCAATGAGAGGCTTCTGGTTCATGATGGATACCACACTGCAGTATTAAATTTCCCCTGAATACAAAATCGCAAACGCCCAATTTTTATCATAGTTTCATTTGTCCGAAAATTAAAAGGCTTCGTGAATTCTGCTTCTTGCAATTTCAAGCGGATATTAGTTCTTCGCCTTTAATTAGGAATTTACATATATATAATATTTAAACATTAGATATGGACATAAACAAGGAACATAACACACACAATTAATTGATTAATTGTAGCCTACTATGTTATAATGTTAACTAATCAAAGTATAAAATAACACACACTTCAACAATGCAGGTATTTTTTTTTTCGCAAATTTATTATAGGTATAGAAATAAAATTTGTCATACAATGAACGCGAAAAACTGGCCAAAAAATGCATGTGATGGAATTTTAGAAGGTTCAAGGAATAATTCGACAAATCAATCTATACTGAAGCAATATGATAGCCTTATAATGCAAATTCGAAAAATTTAAAAATATATGTAAGATAGAAAAAATTTGAAAATCTTTGATTTTCAAAAGTATTTTTTCAGGAAAATCCGTCTCACTTATAGGTCAATTTTTTGTTATTCGCAATAAAACCTTAATCTATAGTGAGGCATATTAAGCCTCGAATTAATTTAATTTCGCTGTTTTGAAAGAAGTACAATTTAACATGCTACAATTCAAATTTGGAACTGTATGATACTTGTTGAATGTTACATGTATATGCATTATTGGCAAACTCAAAGAGAAAGGGATTGGCATAAACACCAATTTGGATAGTATGACACATGCATCAAGTCACAGTATTCTGATTTAAAAGTTAAGAACTAACAGAGAGTTACAGAGCATCAAGTAATAACATCGAAATACTAAAAAAAATCAGTCAATTAAGACAACACAATAAAACCAAAATGGGGTTAAACATTTTTTATATCGTTGCCATAGACGTATTGGACCATTGGTCCCGCGATGAATGTAAAACAGAAACACCGCATGTAACTATCGGTCCTCTGATGCGCATGTACATATGTGTGAAAATGATTATTATTTCTCTATTTCAAATTCTTGTATTCGTTCATTCAGAAATATAATACTTATCCACAAACTAATTGTTATAAATTTGTGACCTTCTGGATGAAATATAATGTTCTCGGGAAAGTGAGCATGATCAGAACCAGTTTCCAGACTTCGCCTTGATGTTCCATCAAATTTGATTTGCATTGGCAGACTGCTAGATGAACAAACAATGATATTGTCATTAAAATCAAAAGACAGACCACTAGGTGTAATACCGGAACAAGGATATTCCGACAGCTTGTTTCCCTTGGTGTCCATGACTATGACACTACTTTCTGTGGTGAATGCTACCTTTCTACCACAAAATGACGAACAAATAAAAGGTCTGGCTCCTGATTTGACATACGGTATGCTGAACTTTATTGTGAAATCACTCCATCGAAAGGATACTGATGATTCGTTGGCAGTAAAGAACCCGTCTATGGTCTTTGCTATTCCCTGCACGACTCCTTCTACTTGAATCTTCTCAAGTTCAATGAATTCCATACTCCATTCTTTTATTTCATACTGGACAACGAAATTTTCAAATGCTACATAAATTCTGTTCAGACTATATGCATGACAAATGCCATATGGTTTACTGTCACAATGGTGTGTGTTTATCAATTTTTCAGTACAGGTATTGTACACCTGCAATGCATTTTTATTTTCGTCCGAAATGACAAAATTTACATCATCTATATATATTGCAAAATACGCCAAACCTATTATTTTTGAGTTAAATGTTTTATGAAAGGTTGAAGACATTAGATCCAGATCTTCTAGCCATGGCTTAGAAGTTGGCAGACCCAAGAAAAGAGATTTTCCCTCAACAGAAATTCTCTTTGGAGCATCGCTTGGCCTCTTTGAAAGAATCACATCTTCAAATTTCATGGAATCTGTTATATTATCAAGTTGATTTGTGTCAAAACCATAAGATTCAGTCAGGTCCCATATATCCAAAGACTTCAAACGGTTGAAGTGACTAAGAATTTGACCGTTAACTTTCGATTGAATTTTAAAAATCTGTTTGTCAGAACCGTTGTCAAGAACCGAGGAAAGCATGGACCTCGCTTCAGTGACCGTGATATCAAATCGCTTCAGTTCATCCAACACTACCTCAATTTGGTCTGTTTGGTGAGCATGTTCTACCTCGAAACGTTTAAGCCATTGTTCATGAGCCTGGTCTAAATATATTTTAGCTTCTTCAATTTTGTTTGCGAATGAAGAGCAAATGCCCTCCTTTGAAGTACAGAGAACAGCAATCTGTCTCTTATTTTCCTCCTGCAGCACGGTAATACAATCATGAAGGCTGGATAATAATTTAAGTTTGTCTTTAATTTGGTCTTTGTCAAGACTCATCACTAATGCATCGATGGAATCAAAATTAGCACATCTTTTATGACGGTTTGCAAAGCACACACCACAACATAGTTCGTTGTGGTCTTTGCAAAAGATGTCGACGGTTTTCCCTCTGTGAATGTCACAGGTCTCTTCTATATCGACGGCTTCACACCATTTTTCCATTTGGCCCATCTCGACAATTTTGTGACCCTGAAGAATAGGGACCCGTGTATGGAAACGTTTACAGTCTTCACAGAGAGGTTCTGCACACGATTTACACCAATGTTTGGCCAAGACAGTTAACTCTTCCCGTTTGCAAAACATACAATGTTTTATGGGAAGCTTTTTGGGATTAAATGTCATCGTCCATGCCCATTTATTTAGCGGAAGGATTTTCGCCCAATCTTCGCTTGAAATATCCTTTTCTGGTTCCTTAACTTGTTGTCTACACACTGGGCAGTTAATGACATTCAAATCATCTTCTTTGTCTCGGGTTGTCGAACTTGATATAAACGTCTGAATACAAACCTCACAAAAAGTGTGTAGACATGGCAAGTATCGCGGGATGTTTAATCTCTCGAGACATATCGGACAACGAAATGGTTCCTTTTCAGGCTCCCCGCTTGTTGACTCGGCCATTACGTTTTACTTTCGTTTTAGAATCCTAGACTAATACAAATGTACCGATGCCCATATTTGTCATCAATAGTTTTGCGACAGGTTAGATAGCAATGGCAGGATGTGGATAATAATAGAACCATTATAACAGGAGCTTGGACTTTGGGTAGTTGTGTCAAACAGCAATGTCACGTATGCCTGTCTATTTCATTGCTGCCTACTCAGTGAAAGCTCACTGAAATCAACACGATTTGTCTGGCTTCTGAGCTAAGACTACGCAATCGGTGCATATTTCACTTGAATCCAGCATCATTTTTAACATGTTTTGACGCAAGAAGTGATAGCTACGTCCTACGGAAAGTCCAAGGCCTTGTAATAATGGTTCTAGCTAGTATTTCGATTCTAACCTTATACGGTATTCCAAAACAAACACAAGCGTATAGAATGGTGAAAAAGATATACTTAGAAACGTTTATCTATGACTGAAAATGAATCAGAAATTTTAAGGCCAGTTTTATGGTAACACTAGTATATATTTAACTTACGTCAGAAGCTCCTCCAATAAATCAGAGAAATTTTATAATCATTCTGAAAATTATTTGATATTATCAATTAAAAATGAAGAACTTCAAATGAGAAAAAAAAACAAAACTGTTCGTCTGATTTCCTGAATTTGTTAAATTAAAAGTCATGTATCAAAACTGGAACTGTTTAGTTTAGTTGTTCCATTCAATAATCAAATGTTTTGGTAATTTCTAGATGTTGACAGCTCTTTCATGTTTCAGGATATCAATGTCATTTACCCATGCAGGTTTTCAAATTTACAGTAAGATCTTAGTGATGTGATTCTTTTCTAATTTCAGTCCTGTGAATTAATGTCTTATGGTATTCCCCTGTTCTTGCATATCTGTTGATTATCCTTTGGTTATTTGGCTGGTCATTGTTATGTTTAATCAAATGCCGGTATATCATCATTAACGCCACAGCTTCAATTTATCAATGATCTGTAGGGTGCCTTAAATTTGTGTGCCTTTCAGCCGTGATTTTGTACAGTAAGTTCAGTTGAACCATACGATCTATGAAAGTTAAAGGAAGAGAATTCAGACATACCTAAAACTATTCTAAAGGAATTTAAAAAAAATTTCCGAGGACAACGTCGTGCGCTGCTGTCTGGTTATATCATTAATGTGCTGGATGAGGATATAGTGATTTATACCAATAAGACAACTGCATATGGGAATTTCCTATTTGATGCAATTTCACCAGGTAATGAATCAAGACATGCATGTCCTAAGACTTGTTAATACAACCTATTTATAAATAAAAGTACATTTTAATCTTTAAGTTAATATTTTAATGTGCAGCTTGATCGAATTCTTGTTTAATTTAGGTTTAATTTAGGTACCTTAACTTTTGTTTTATATAGTGTGTAAATAAGAATAAGTAAGAATCCGTTCAAAATACGAATTATTGTATACACTGTTTTAGTTCAAAATTGTTTAAAGACCGAGGTTTTTAACCGGTCATTTTACCTCAGGTAAGTTCAGGTGGGGATGGGGCCTATATTGAAAGGGTGTGAAGCTTCGAGGGAAACATGCTCGCTTGTGTATACATGTCTATATACACGGGGTGTTAAAATGCTCTCAACAGAAGTTTTTCGATGATCTAATTAAATATTGTTCTTATATATGAACTAGGGAAAAAAATTGTCAATTGAAATGAATTAAAAAGCATAAATAACTGCGTGCGACATTGGCGAAATCTATCGTTGGTTGAGCAAGTTTCTGACGGGATCTACAAGGAATTTATCGCGATGTTTTATGCAAAATGTGATCATCGTACCGTACTCAAATACTAATGCATTTATACAACATACGTTTGTATTACTTCTCCGATCAGCTGCTAAAGTGCACCAGCTGCGCATGTACCAGAGTTACAAAAACCAAGTACAAGTGAATTTTTAATTCCTATCTTTCAATTTTCAGTAGCTGAAAATTTAATATCTGTCAAACAGTAGTTTCTTTTTGTCATAGTGCTAAAAGACATCGCGTTTTATCGTCACGGTATGCATCAAAAGACAAATGTTAATTGCACGATCGTCGTGAGCGCTAGACATGGTATACACAGGACAAGTAAACGAATGTCAATCGTTTTCTAACATCCAATCTGGGGTCTCAGTTCAGTTGATTGACAGGGTTACAATGACCAGGTAAATTTGAAGGTGGTGCTTATTTTCTCGGTCTTCAAGTACCAACTACATGCGTTGCAAATTGGAATTGAAATTATCAATACATATCATTTTAATTTCCATTGTCAGTATTATGGAATAAAACAACCAATTAGCTTTTATCCTCTGTGAAATTCATTCCATGGTACTGATTTATTTTTTGTTTGATAATCTGAATGTGTGTTATTTTAAAAATAGTATGTAAACAATATAATTTTGGGGAAATTTCCAAAATATGAAATTTTACGATATTTTTGAAGGTTGTGTAAAAAATAAATTTAATGTTTGTATATTTTCTGTAGAAATCAATTTTAATTTTTATTGTTATTTTTTATTTATTTTTTTTATCTTTATTTTTTGAAGAAATCAACATTTATTTGATAAGTATTATTGGATTTCTAAAATCATAACCTAACATGATGTATTTCGGTGCTAATTTCATAAATCATGATATCACGCTTCAATGTGTTTGAATTTGGCTGGTGAATGTTTGGACCATGAAAGCTGAAGCTCACTGTAGAAAAAACAAACATGCCAAAGTATAAATGTTTTGGCCTCTTTAGTAAGTTTATAAGTGTTGTTTTAACTGTTCAAATTTAAAAAAACAAGATTGGTTTATCAACAATTTCTAAAAAGCTGGGTCTACAAAGAGTTTCAAAGTACTTAGCTTTCGATTTCAATGGTACACAACAGTCATGCATAAAGTTACAATAAGGACTTCCGTTTTGATAAAAAAAAATAGCAATATAAACTTATAACGAGTCTATTTTCTTTTCTTTTTAAAAATAGCTATTTGAAAATCTTGTACAAAACTGGTTTGCTATTATTTAGTTGTAAAAAAGGTTTACTGCGAAAAAAATGATAAATGAGACTTAAAAAAGTTACACCCAGAATTATAAATATGCTTTGGCAGCAAAATAAAATTCCAAAAAATACAGCTTACATTGCTTAAAACTTTAATTTGTATTGTCAAAACAAAGCTCATGTAAAGCCCACTACATACCTTAACTTTTTACAAATTCCATGTTTTCTATGTAGCTTAAAGTTTCCATCTGTCCCAAATTCAAATCAACCACGCACAGTAAACATGTTGTGAAACAGTACAGAGAAAAACAAAGTTACGGAATTATCAAATTTAGTTATACCATATATTCCTTATTTTACGCGAATACTTATTTCTGCAATTGAACTGTTTTGCTTTAAAGTTTCGTTTATTTTACATGTATATCTGTCAAAAAAGCGAGACTTTGAGATTCGTGAAATGTGCTTCTTGCAATTTTAAGCGGATATTTAATTCTTCGCGTTAAATTAGGAATCTACATATCTATAATATTTAATCATTAAATATAGAAATAAATAAAGAAAATAACACACACAATTAATTGATTAATTATAGCCTACTTTGTTATAAGGTTTAATAATCAAAGTACAAAAAAAATACACAGTCCAATAATGCAAGTATTTTTTCTGCAAATTAATTATAGGTATGAGACGAGTATAGAAATAAACTTTCTCATACAATGAACGCGAAAAACTGCCTTAAAAATGCTTGTGATGGAATTTTAGAAGGTTCAAGGAATACGTGGACAAATTAATCTATACTGAAGCAATATGATGGTTCAAAATGCAAATTCGAAAAATTTAAGATTATGTACGATAGAAATAATAATAAAAAAATTAATTTTCAAAAGTAATTTCTCAGGTAAATCCGTCCCCCTTATAGGTCAATTCTATTTTTCCTAATAGAACCCTAATCTAACCTGAGGTATGTTAAGCATAAGAGTGCTCGCGAGCGTTCACCAAAATTCCTTATCCATGCAACACAAGTTTAAGCGAGCGCACGCTAGCACCCGCCCGGCTGAACACGCCTCAGATAAGGTTGCAAATCGGTTTTGTCAGTAGCGGTATGACCATGACAGTTTTCTTAAGAATTAATGGAGAAAACAATCACTAGGTGGTAGAAGGTGCATGAATTACATAATTACTAGTAATTGGAGAATAAGAACTAGCTTTTGTTTAAAAATGATCGATTCATCTTTTTAACATAGGCTACACATGCTCAAATATAAAGGAAACAACAGATAACTAATGTATCAAGCTTTTTTGCCTGCTTCACATATTCACTGGATTAATTTGATTTCGTTCTTTTGAAAGAAGTACAATTTAACATGCTACAACAAGAAAAAAGATACGGTATTGGCGGTATTTGGCCGCGAAATTTATGATATTTTTAAGGTCTTTGTCTTAGTATTTGATGTTATGTATTGTACTAATAAGTATGATATCCCATGATAGTATAATCCTAAAGGTTTTAGAATGACGTCATTTTTCACTATGACGTCACTCATGTGCGCTAAACATGGAATGCTCATTCAAATGCCTTACTATATATACTGTTATTTGAATAGTTTTCGTTAAAATTAGACACCTTCACATGCGACAACCACTTTTATATTTTACATACAGGCTCATCATTTAATTATTTATTCACGTGGTAAAAATAGTGTTGGTTGTCACATGTAAACAATATGAATTTAAAAAAAAATGAATGCGGAAAATGATATCTTATTGACGTCAGTTACGCTATTATTCATCGGTATCGCGTAAACAAAGTCATAAACACTGAATAAGAAGCTGATTAGCAGAACATACATTAATAAGCTTCTATTCTGTCTGCACTTCATATTGTTCCACTGGTTCTTAAATAAGTCAAACAGTACAGCTCATGAGTATCCCGAGAAAAAAAAACACCGGCCACCGCGTTTAAAGCCGGTGCTTTTGATCTAATGTTCTCTGTAACGACGTCAAAACAAGAAAAAAAAACCAATGCGACACGACACAACGCAATGCAACAATGGCAGTTACACAATGTAACACGCGGCACGTTGTGAAAATGGATTATTCACGGATAAAACTGTTTAATTATTAATTTTTTAATTAAAACTATTTAATTATTTATAACAAAATTAAATACTTATTCATTTACGTTAGAGAAGCCAAAAGAAAAGAAACTGAAAAAAAAACAAGAACAACGAATGATATGACACGCAACGTTTAGACCTATGTGATTGGTCTGACGGATTTTTCATGAGACAAAAATCGAAAATAATTGCCGACATATTTAAAGGCTTGATCAAAATACGTATAATTTATTTGTTAAATCACACATATACGTTATATACTATTGGATTTGATAAATTCAAGGCTTTTGGAAATGTTTTGTGCTGTGCATATTCGAAACGCGGCAAATTTCGGCCAGTAACGTCCCTTATTCTTTGGAACTGAAGGATAGTTGTTGAATGTAACATGTATATGCATTATTGGCAAACTCAAAAAGAAATGGATTGGCATAAACACCAATTTAGATAGTATGACACATGTATCAAGTCACAGTATTCTGATTTAAAAGTTTACAACTAACAGAGAGTTAAAGGACATCAAGTAATAACATCGGAATACTAATGAAATCAATCAATAAATACCACATAATAAAGCCTAATGGTGTTAAACAATTCATATCGTTGCCATAAACGTATTAGTACATTAGCCCCGCGAAGAATGTCCCCACATGCAGCTACCGGGTATAGGTCCTGCGATGCGTATCTACTTGTATATATGAAAATGATGTTTATTTATCTATTTCAAATTCTTGTATTCGATCTGACAGAAATGCAAAACCGTCACGCAAACTAATCGTTATGAATTTGTGACATTCTGGATGAAATATAATGTTCTTAGGAAAATGACCTGGACCATAACCAATTTGCAGACTTCGCCTTGATGTTCCATCAAATTTGATTTGCTCTGGCTGACTATCAGATGAACAAACAATGATATTGTCAGCAGAATCGAAAGATAAACCTCTTGGTTTACTCCCAGAACAAGAATACTCCGACAGCTTCTTTCCTTTGGTGTCCATGACTATGACTTCGCGATCTGTGGTGTATGCTACCTTTCTACCAGATAACGAAGAACAGATGAAAGGTTTGTCTCCTGATTTGACAAAGGATGTGTATGACTTAATTGAGAAATCGCTCATTCGAAATGAGGCTGATGTTTCATTGGCGGTAAAGAATCCTTCTGTGGTCTTTGCTATTCCGTGAACAACTCCTTCTACTTGAATCCTTTCAAGTTCAATGAATTCCATACATTGAATTCTTATTTCATACTGGACAACGAAATTTCCGAATGCTACATATATTCTGTTCATACTATATGCATGACAAATGTCATAAGGTGCACTGTCACATTTGTGTGTTCGTATCCACCTTTTATTACATGTATTATACACCCTTAAGGATTTTTCTCTTTCGTCGGAGATTACAACATTTTCGTCATCTATATATACTGCAAAATACACAAAACCATCTATGCTTGAGTCAGATTTTTCACCAAACGTTGAAGACATTATATCTATATTTTCTAACCACGGCTTTGGACTTGGCAAACCTTCTAAATACAGAGATTTACCACCTATAGAAATTCTCTTTGGAACATCGCTTGACCTTTTCGACAGAATCACATCTTCAAATTTCATCGATTCTGTTAGATTTTCCAGTTGATTTGTTTCAAAGCCATAAGATTCAGCCAGGTCCCATATACATGTATCTAAAGACTTCAATCGGGTAAAGTGAGCAGTAATTTGAGCATGTACCTTCGATTGAATTATAAAAATCTGTTTGTCAGAACCGTTGTCAAGAACCGAAGAAAGCATGGACTTCGCTTCAGTGACCGTGATTTCAAATTGCTTCAGTTCATCCAACACTACCTCTATTTGGTCTGTTTGGTGAGCATGCTCCACTTCGAAACGTTTCAGCCATTGTTCATGAGCCTGGTCTAAATACATTTTGGCTTCTTCGATTCTGTTTGCAAATGAAGAGCAAATGTTCTCCTTTGAAGTACAGAGAGCAGCAATCCGTCTCTTATTTTCCTCATTCAGCTCGGTTATACAATCATGAAGGCTGGATAACGAGTCGAGTTTGTCTTTAATTTGGTTTTTGTCAAGATTCTTCACAAATGCATCGATGGAATCAAAATTAGCACATCTTTTATGAAGGTTTGTAAAACACAAAACGCAACATAATTCGCTGTGGTCTTTGCAAAAGAGTTCTACGGTTTTCCCTCTGTGAATGCCACAGGTCTCCTCTATATCGACGGATTCGCACCATTTTTCCATTAGGCTCATCTCGACAATCTTGTGACCCTGCAGAAGAGGGACCCGTGTATGGAAACGTTTACAGTCATCACAGAGAGACTCTGCACACGATTTACACCAATGTGTGGCTAAGACTGTTAGCTCTTCCCGTTTGCAAAACATGCAATGTTTCATGGAATCGTTTTCTGGATTAAATGTCATCGCCAAAGCCCATTTATTAAGCGGTAGCTCTTTCGCCCAATCTTCACTAGAAATATCCTTTTCTGGTTCCTTAACCTGTTGTCTACACACTGGACAGTTGGTGACATTCAAATCGTCTTCTTTGTCTCGTGTTGTCGAACTTGATATGTACGTCTGAATACATACCTCACAAAAAGTGTGTAGACATGGCAAGTATCGTGGGATGTTTAACCTCTCGAGACATATCGGACAACGAAATGGTTCCTTTTCAGGCTCCACACTTGATGACTCGGCCATTTGCTGAAACAGTTGGGAACGTCTTACTTTCGTTATAGATTTCAAGACTAATACAAATGTACCGAAACCCATATTTGTCATTAATTTTTTTTGCAACGTTTTTGATAGCAATCGCAGGACATCGATATTAATGTCTAGTACTTTAATTTTAATCTTAAACTTACTAGAACCTCCAAAAAGGACAAGAACATATATAGATCATCAATGGTTAAAACAATAAATTTTATAACATCTATCAAATATCATCGAATATTAATCAGATATTTTAAAGATGATACTAACATTTCTTGAACTGGCTTGTTTCTGTCTAAAATTTGCCAAAACTGTTGTCAAAAAATGAAAAAAGCAGTAAATATGAGGTTCTACATGTTGTTTTGTATGCAAATTACGCACAAAAGAACAGAACAATGCCTTTTTAATCACTTACTAGAAGAACTTCTGTGTCTATGAAAGCAAGTTGACGTTATATTTTCATAGAAAGAAATAGATGTCATTTCAAAACAATCTGGATTGAATGTGGCAGACATCTCTTTATCAGTTCAAGTGGTTGTTTTTCAGTTCTTTAGGTGTAAATTAAATTTAAATCTTATCAGAAGTAGGGAAGGGGGTCAAAAAAATAAATGAAAAAATATACATATATTTTTCAATGTAACATCAGTGTACTACCAAATACCCCGTGCGACTCTGAGAACCATTCTAAGACCAGGCTACTCTTTTGAGACAAGGTTTAAACTTAAATACGCAAGTTTAAACCTTTTCTCAACCAAAGGTTGTCGAGTAGACACTAATGACCTATCATATTTTACAAGATTTTTAAATTTTTAATTTAAGTCTATAGCTGCGCAGTTCTAAGTAATTTAAAGGGCATTGTACTGCTTTTGTATCCGTAATAAGTATACAAAACAACATATACAACCTCATACTAACTGCCTTTTTATCTTACGACAACGGTTTTATTCAGTTTTGGGCAGAAACAAGCCAGTTCACGAAATGTTTATACTTTTATCCTCAAATGTACAGAATGGTAGCCCCTTAAGCTAATAAAATATATCATTAACACACGTTTTCAATACATCAATGATCTGTGAGGTGCCTTAAATTTCTTTGTTATTTAGCCGTGTTTGTGTACAGTTAAATCAGTTAACCAAGTTTATAAACCGTACGATCTATTAAAGTTCATTGAAACAAATTGAGACGAAAAAAAATGGTCAACCAGGCTCATGCTCTACTGCCTGGATAATTCATTGAAGTGCTTGGTGATGATGGGGTCTTTGATCCTATCAAGACAACCGGATATTGGATTATCTATTTAATGCAATTTTACTTGTGTTTACAGGTAATGAATCAATATGTATTTTTGTAAAACTCGTTTTGTACACCTTGTTTGAATAACAGTACATTAAAATCTAGATGACTTTCTCTGCGGCTTGATGACATATCAATTACATCGAAAAAAAAAAAATTTAAGTTTTTGATGAAACAAAATTAAACAAATTAAAATATGTTAATTTTTTGCCAGTCTGTAAATAAGAATAGGTGAGATCAGAGTCGAGTTTAGTTAGTAATTATTTTATTACTTATTATAGTTTAAAATGGTTCAAGTGCTAGGTACAGTAATTGCAAATCAATATGAAAGCTATGAATAAAAATCTTTTTACTTTACCCTTTCAATTGAAACCTTAAAGCCGACATCAATTCATGGATACGTATTTTTTAAAACCCTTTTATCTCCGACTATCACCATATTAAGTATTCTTTGATCTAGAGATGGACATAATGACAACCATCCAAACGTATTTTTTCAACCAATCATTTTTTGAGGGCCATGTGTTGGATGTTAACGATTCATGATCATAAAATCAACACCAAAACTAAAAGATGCAAATTTACTGACGATTATTTGAATGGGTCATAATCTTTACTCCAAAAGAATGCTTTCCAGCCAAAGATAACTGATTTGTTTAAAAATCGACCGCTGTTCAGCTAACCATGAAGTAGATCCTGCCCCGTGTGGCAAAGAAAACAAAAAGGAAACCCCAAAGCCTCACGTCCCGATAACCAAATATATTCTTATCAATAAGAACATTTCTTTTGATGTCAAACCATAAGAAACAACTGCTGAAAGTTTGTTGTGACGTAGAAGATATAAACTTAAGGAGCATCTTCAACCATGTGCAATTAATGCCAAATATTCATACAAAACTGCACATAATCAGTTGTTGGATTTTTTTTACCCATTCATTTATTTCCTACAATCAAGGATATAATAGCAAATCGCATATGAGAGTTGCCACACATAAATAGAAAAAGATATACAAAATCTCAGGATAACAAGGTAGAATGATAGTGTGTGTTGCAAACCTTTCTTGTTTTGATAATAAACACAAATGTTTGAAACATATAAACAAAATTGTTTTATCAGATTAAAACGGATATCCTACATATAAATATATGCATATAGTACAAATACACATTTACGTATCCATACATAATGTGAAATATGATACATACACATAATATGAAATGATCGAATTACAGTTGCGTAACATTTAGAATTCAAATCATTTTTCTAGAGTGAAAGGTGTTGACCAGCTTTTAATAAGAACGGGTCAAAGAAAAAAAAATCTACACCGCTGTATATTTTGTGCAGAATATAAAAATGGATGGGCATAATACAAATTTTACAATATGACACATGTATTTCTTCGTTTTGACATATACACATATTTGGCCACAAATCCAGTGCAGAGTGTTAAACACACTCACTATAGGTCCTGCAGTTTTACATCTTCATGTATGATAAAGATTTTTATTTGCCGGGCTTTGCTGAAAGCAGAGTCCTGGCTGTAGGCAGGCAAATCGCCAATGATACTATAAATAGCACAACTTCAGAAGTAAACAAAAAACCGAGCAGCGTCAAAGTAAAAGCTTCCGCTATACCAAATAGTTACGCAGAGAGCCTTGTTTTGTCAAATCTATTGGGTTTTTTTATTTGTTTGCGAATAAATTTAGTGTTGATTTTTTTCCCTTTCTTATTAATTACGTGTTTTTTTTAAACAAGACTATGCGTGTTGGGCACATATACAATGAGCATGAATTTCTAGAAGTAATGAGGGGAAGAGGTTGATTTTATAACGCTTGTTTCAAATTTCAGTGCAACTGTTGATTTTTTTTCTACTAGACAAACATATTTTTATTAAAAGCCGCTAACAAAACAATTCAGTCGCTCTCTGGCGCATTTCCGACATTAAAAGCATATGTGTGTGTGTGTGTGTGAGAGAGAGAGAGAGAGAGAGAGAGAGAGAGAGAGAGAGAGAGAGATTGCCAGTTTTTACTACAAAATATGCATAATGACACATCAAAAGAGTCCAGCTTTCATTACTACTTTAGTACTTTGAATTCTTTATTTTATATTCAAAGTGATGAACAAATAAAAGGTCTGGCTCCTGGTTTGACCTACGGTAGGTTTAACTTTATTGTGAAATCACTCCATCAAAATGAGACTGATGATTCGTTGGCGGTTAAGAACCCGTCTATTCCTTGCTATTCCCTGAACGACTCCTTCGATTTGAATCCTTTCAAGTTGAATGAATTTAATACCACGATTTTTTTATTTCATACTTTACAACATGTCCAAATGCTACATATATTCTGTTCATACTATATGCATGACAAATGCCATACGGTGTACTGTCACATTTATGTGTTTGTATCCACTTTTTACTGCATGTATTATACACCTTAAAGGATTTTCTCTTTCGTCGGAAATTAAAACATTTTCGTCATCTATATATACTGCAAATACTATATACTCCTTAGAACAACGCTTGGTCTTTTCGACAAAATTACATCTTCAAATTTCATCGATTCTGTTACATTTTTAAGTTGGTTTGTTTCAAAGCTATAAGATTCAGCTAGGTTCCATATACAAGTATACAAAGACTTCAAACGTTTGAAGTGACTAAGAATTTGGGCGTTTATTTTCGACTGAATATAAAAACGTGCTTGTCGGAACTGTTGTCTAGAACCGAGGACAGCATAGATCTCGCTTCAGTGACCTTGAAATCAAATCGATTCAATTCATCCAACACTACCTCAATTTGGTCTGTTTGATGAGCATATTCTATCTCAAAACGTTTAAGCCACTGTTCATGAGCCTGATCTAAATACATTTTGGCTTCTTCGATTCTGTTTGCAAATGAAGAGTAAATGGCCTCCTTTGAAGTACAGAGAGCAGCAATCTGTCTCTTATTTTCCTCCTGTTGCTCAGTAATACAATAATGAAGGCTGGATAACGAGTCGAGTTTGTCTTTTATTTGGTCTTTGTCAATCACAAATGCATCGATGAAATCAAAATTAGCACATCTTTTATGAAGGTTTGTAAAACACAAAACGCAACATAATTCGCTGTGGTCATTGCAAAAGAGTTCGACAGGTCTCTTTAATATCAACGGCTTCGTTCCATTTTACTAACTGGCTTATTTCGACAATTTTGTGATTTTGTAGAATTGGTACTCTCTTATGAATATCATTATATTCATAACAGATTGGTTCCACACAGGACATACACCAATATTTTGCCAAAACAGTTTCCTCTTTTCGTTTGCAAAACAATTCTTTACTGATTCAGTAACTGCATTATACCTGTAGTTTCAAAAAATATCTTACCTAACAAAACCCATATCATGAAATTCTTAATCCGTGGGAGTATACCTATGACTCCGACGTCTCAATATTTCCATCTTTGCAATGTAAATTTAGGAACAATTATCTTTGCTGCGAGAAAAAGGGGGGGGGAGAACCTTCTTTGATCCCCCCTCCCCCGGTTCCGACGCCTATGCATTTTCAATGTAACAAAATTTAGATATCTTGAATTTTGCGTCAGACAGACTCTAAATAAGAAAAGATCGTTTAGAAAATAAGTTATTTTGTAAACTGTTTTAGTTTAAGATGGTTCACGTACCGGGTGCATGCATAGCAAATTGAAATTATTATTTTTAAAATACATATACATATCTTTTTAATTTCCCTTTTCAGTATTATAGAATTAACACGATCAATTACCTTTTTTATCTGTTTGATTCATTTGATAGCACTGATTAGATTTTTGTTGGGTAATCTGAATGTGTGCAGTTTTAAAAACAATAATGTTGATTCCTATTTTTTTTTAAATGTTATGCAAGGACTTTGTACAAAAACTGGTTTGTCAATATTCAATCGTTACAACATTTTTTACTACGACATAAAACTAACGATTTGTTTTCATAATACTACTATATTCAAATAATAGAATTTTTGGCTTTTAATACCGATAAATCGGAAGAATACTGTCTTTAGTTTTATATATTTTAAACATCATTAGTACTTGAATATTACCAATATGTTTTTATTTTTTTTGGATTTTACAATCTTGCGCGTGCGCATTTCATTCACGATCAATCACGAGAGGCTCATTAGTTTATGTTTCCACAATAACACATTTGCATGGATAAACTTAGATACGATCATAATACAAATACGTGTAAATTTTCATGGCAAAATTTGCTGTATATTCTGTTCATATAATTATAGTTATGATTTCTTATGAGAGAAATTATAAATTAACATTTATATATTAACTTAGTACTTACTTTTGTCTTCGTGATGGCAAATAAATATTTGATTCAATGTAAAAACAAAAAATCATATTTCTTAGGAGAGTGTAGATAGAATGTTCTATCGTTAAAATGATCGCTTCTGTAGCAAAAAAAATACAGGAGAAAACTCTAACACAGTGCATTTACTATGAAAAATCCCGAGAGTTCCGAATGCCAACATGGTGTGTAAATTTGAAGCGAGTAAAAAACGTTGGTAAAAAAGTGTTGAATTCTTTAACATCATAATAAGAATTAAATTTTGATATGAAAGGTATTAACAGCTTAAAAAAAGGTTTAAATTTGTTATGATTAATTTGACTCTTATTTTCAATGCAACTTCATTTATTTTCTCCAAAATCGTTTCGAAGCAACTCAGGAATTTTCCGCTACATTATGGGTATATGGGAGAAATCCTAACTGTGGTGAGGGCCTGTCCTGAGACAAAGTTAGGTTATTCTAACTTAGGAGAGTGCAGTAAAATACATTGCATCATTGTAGGCTTATAGCTTGGTTATGTAAATGTCAACAATACAGTGTGTCGATGTATCCATTTCGTAAATGTTCGATATGCAATGTCAACCCCTGCACGCACGGATCAAAGTCTAGTAAAATTTTTAAAATACATCCAGATGATTAATATGCTTTGGCAGCAGAATAATATTCCAAAAATACAGCTCACATTGCTTAAAATTGTATTTAGATTGACAAAAGAAGGCTTATCCAGAGCTTTTTACAGACCAATTAACTCTTAACATATCCCATGTTTTCTATGTAGCTAATGGTTTTGATCGATCACAAATTACTATTATTTACTCACATTAAACATGTTGTGAAACAGTACGGAAAAAACAGAATTGGCTTTTCGATAAGTAACGAACAGACATACATGTGTACAGGTATTTTGAAATTCATTGTCACTGTTAATATTTTTTCCAAAAATATAAAATCATTGTTAAGAAAATCACACAATAGCTAAATAAGAATATATTCAAATTGAGCTATCAACAGTCGTATGCGGGAACACAAGTTCTGACAAAAGGAACTCCCAATATGAATAGTTGTTGAATGTTCTAATGCATTATTGGCAAACTGAATGAACAGTGGATTGGCATAAATGTAATTTAATGATACATGTATCATGATATTCTGATTTTAAAAGTTGAAAAATAACAAAGAGTTAAAGAATATCAAGTGATCATATGGAGAAACTAATTAAATCAATCAATAAAGAAAACACAACAAACCAAAATGGTGTTAAAGATGTTGATCGTTGACATATATCAAACGTATTGGAGCCCCGCACAAAACGTAAAACACACCAACTGTAGGTCCCGCGGTGTTCATGTACATGTATGATAATGATGTTTATTTCTTTATTAGAAATTCACTTAATCGATTAGAAGAGAAATTGGATCCAGAACAAATGCTTATGAATTTGTGACCTTCTGGATGAAATATAATGTTAATGGGGAAATGAACAAAACCAGTTTTTAGACTTCGCCTTGATGTTCCATCAAATTTAATTTGCTCTGGCTGACTATCAGATAAACAAACAATGATATTGCCATCAGAATCAAAAGATACACCACTTGGTTTTATTCCGGAACAAGAATACCCCGACAGCTTCTTTCCCCTGGTGTCCATGACTATGACTTCGTGTTCTGTAGTGTAAGCTACCTTTTTACCACAAAATGACGAACAGATAAAAGGTCTGGCTCCTGATTTGACATATGGTATGTACGACTTTATTGAAAAATCTCTCCATCGAAATGAGGCTGATGTATTATTGGCGGTAAAGAACCCGTCTATAGTCGTTGCTATATTCTCCACGAGGTCTTCTACTTGAATCCTTTCAATTTCAATGAATTCCATTCTTTGATTTCTTATTTCATACTGAACAACAAAATGTCCAAATGCTACATATATTTTGTTCATACCATATGCATGACAAATGCCATATGGTGGGCTGTAACATTTGTGAGTTTTCATGAGTTTTTTAGTGGTAGTATTGTACACCTTCAATGATTTATTACTTTTGTACGAAATGACAACATTTTCATCGTCGATATACAATGCAAAATACGCAAAACCGTCTATGCTTGATTCAGATATTTTATGTAAGGTTGAAGACATTAAATCCAGATCTTCTAGCCATGGCTTAGGACTTGAAAAACCTTCCCAAAACAGAGATTTTCCAGCAACCGAAATTTTCTTTGGAGCATTGCTTGGCCTTTTTTATAGAATCACACCCTCAAATTTAATCGATTCTGTTATATTATCAAGTTGATTTGTTTCAAAGCTATAAGATTCAGTCAGGTCCCATATATCCAAAGAATTCAAACGGTTGAAGTGACTAAGAATTTGACCGTTAACTTTCGATTGAATTTTAAAAATCTGTTTGTCAGAACCGTTGTCAAGAACAGAGGAAAGCATGGACCTCGCTTCAGTGACCGTGATATCAAATCGCTTCAGTTCATCCAACACTACCTCAATTTGGTCTGTTTGGTAAGCATGTTCTACCTCGAAACGTTTCAGCCATTGTTCATGAGCCTGGTCTAAATACATTTTGGCTTCTTCGATTCTGTTTGCGAATGAAGAGCAAATGTCCTCTTTTGAAGTACAGAGAACAGCAATCTGTCTCTTATGTTCCTCCTGCAGTTCGGTAATACAATCATGAAGGCTGGATAATAATATAAGTTTGTCTTTAATTTGGTCTTTGTCAAGACTCATCACGAATGCATCGATTGAATCAAAATTAGCACATCTTTTATGACGGTTTGCAAAGCACACACCACAACATAGTTCGTTGTGGTCTTTGCAAAAGATGTCGACGATTTTCCCTCTATGAATCCAACAGGTCTCTTCTATATCGACGGCTTCACACCATTTTTCCATTTGGCTGATCTCAACAATTTTGTGACCCTGAAGAATAGGGACCCTTGCATGGAGACGTTTACAGTCGTCACAAAGAGGTTCTGCACACGATTTACACCAATGTGTGGCCAAAACTGTTTGCTCTTCCCGTTTGCAAAACATGCAATGTTTCATGGAATCGTTTTCTGGTTTAAATGTCATCGCCAAAGCCCATCTATTTAGCGGTAGCTCTTTCGCCCAATTTTCGCTAGAAATATCCTTTTCTGGTTCCTTAACTTGTTGTCTACACACTGGGCAGTTGATGACATTAACATCATCTTCTTTGTCTTGGGTTGCCGTACTTGATATGTACGTCTGAATACATACCTCACAAAAAGTGTGTAAACATGGCAAGTATCGAGGAATGTTTAACCTCTCGAGACATATCGGACAACGAAATGATTCCTTTTCAGGCTCCACACTTGATGACTCGGCCATTTGCTGAAAGAGTTGAGAACGTCTTACTTTCGTTATAGATTTCAAGACTAATACAAATGTACCGAAATCCATATTTGTCATTAATTTGTTTTGCAACGTTATTGATAGCAATCGCAGGACATCGATATTAATGTTTAGTACTTTAACTCTAACCTTAAACTTACAAGAAACTTAAAAAAGACAAGAACATAGAATGGTTAAAACAATAAATTTGATAACATTTATGAAATATCATTGAATAATAATCAAAAATTTTAAAGATCATACTGATATTGCACTAAACGTATGTCGGAAGCTCATTTTTAAACAATACGTTTTAGAAATTTTATTATGGTTTTGATTTCGAAAAGTCTTAAAATTGAAGAAAAGTGGCACGCCTTATCAGTATGAATAACTTTGGTCATAAAAAACCTCCACAGTTTGAATTTCAAGATAATTTTTAATCTCCTTTCAATTGCCATTTGCGAATTGAAAGGGAGCTATACCTTTTGTAACCATTAACTTAATAAGATGAGATAAAATTATACGTCTGATTTGCTAAAGATTTTGAATGATGATGACGAATGTTTGCATAATAATTTCCACAGTAGCTGTTGACAGTTCTTTTCTGTTAAAGGATATCTATGTCATTTACCAATGCGGATTTGAAATTTCAAATTTATGGTTAAATCTTAGTGATGTGTTTTTTTGAATTTGTTATACTTTTAATATTTTGAGTGCTGTAAACTAATGCTGTATGGGTTTTCCCATCTTATTTTTAAGGGGTATGTGCAGTACACCTACATTTTAAAATAAAAATGTAAACATTTCCTGAACTGGCTTGTTTCTGTCCAAAACTTCCGAAAACTGTTGTCAACAGATGAAAAAGCAATAAATATGAGGTTCTTCATGTTGTTTTGTATGCAAATTAGACCCAAAATAACAGAACAGTGCATTTTTAATCACTAAGAATAATTGTGCAGCTGTAGACTTAATTTTAAAGTTTAATATTCTGCAAAAAATGAGAATGGGTTCAATGGTGTTTTCTCTACAACGATTTGTTGAGAAAAGGGTTGAATCTTTCACATTATTGTTGTAGCTTTGCCTCAAAATTTTTATCAGTCGGCATGGGATTTATTTCAAAAACAAAAAAAATTCCAGCCAATACTTAGAAAGTCTGTGTCTATAACGGCAAATTTTCGTTTTATTGTCATAGAAAAAAAAATGTCAATTCAAAACAATCTGTATTGAATATGGCAGACATTTCTATATCAGTTGGTTGTTTTTCAATTCTATAGGTGTTTAAATTTAAATCTTATCAGAAGCAGGAAGGGGTCCAAACAAAAAATTAATAGTTTAAATTGAAAAGTTTACATATATTTTTCAATGTAAATGTAACTTCAGTGTACTCCTAAATATCCCGTGCGATTTTGAGACCCATTCCAAGAATAGGCTACTCTTTTTAGACAAAGTTTCAACTTAAATACGCAAGTTTAAATCTTTTCTCAACTAATGGTTGTCGAGTAGACACTAATGAATTATCATATTTTACAAGATTTTTAAATTTTTAATTTAAGTCTGTAGCTGCGCAGTTCTAAGTAATTAAAAAGGCATTAAAAAATTACGTTTGGTTGGTTGTCATTATGTCCATCTCTATATCGAAGAATACTAAATATGGCGGTAGTCGGAGATAAAAGGGTAAAAAAAAATGCGTATTCATGAATTGATGTCAGCTTTAAGGTTTCATTTGAAAGGGTAAAGTAAAAAGATTTTTATCCATAGCTTTAATATTAATTTCCAATTACTGTACCTAGCACTTGAACCATTTTAAACTATAATAAGTAATACAATAATTATCATCTTAAATGGAAAAAGATATACAATATCTCAGGATAACAAAGTAGAATAAATAGTATATGTGTATATCATAAAATAATGAAAATATTATTGCAAAACTCTCTTGTTTTGATAAGAAACCTAAATGTTTGAACCATATAATAAAATTGTTTTATAAGATTTAAACAAATATCCTACATATAAATATATACATATAGTACAAATACATATATACGTATCCAAACCTACTCTGAAATATGATGCATACTCATATGAAATGATCGAATTACAGTTGCGTAACATTTAGAATTCATATCATTTTTCTAGAGTAAAAGGTGTTGACTAGCTTTTGATAAAAACGGATCAAAGAAATAATCTACACCACCGCATATTTTATGCAGAATATAAAACGCCAACATTGTTGTGAAATTATCCGCCTTTGTGTTGTTTTGTGACACTAGACAATGTAATGAAAACCACATCAAAGTAAGCTCGTCATTCTGTTTACTAAAACAGAAGACACTTTATTGATAATTAAATATCTTTTACATTAAAATAAACTTTTTTCTCACTTTTATGCAATATGTAAGGCATTGAACTGGGGTAGACTGCATCAGATGAACTTTGATCAAATATTTGCAACACTGCAGCAAAATTGGCCGTGCTGAAAGGGACTTGGTCACGATTTTGATGAAAATTTATTTTTCCTATTTTGATGTTTACAATGCTCCGTAAAGGCATTTTAATAGGCAACCGGCATTTATGAGTCATTCATTGAGTTATAAGCGAGTTAGAAAGCTTACAATTCTTTGCTGTGTAAACAAAGTTTTCGTTTACATTTTGAATATTGAAGTGAAAATGTCAGTTTTAGACCAAAAATAATATATTAAACGTTAGGAACTGTTTATTTATGCTTAAAATGAAGAAGAAGATTGACAAATCGGTGGGAAAAAGATTTTTTACTAGAGCTGTGAGCCCTGTATCTTGCTCATAACTCTACTACTGACTCTCGAAAGCATAAATTCCTAAAGCATAAATAATAAAAACATAAAAATAGAAATTAGCCAAAGTGGTGACCATGCTCCTTTAATAGAAATGAAAAGTTTGGGTCTAGTTTCCTTTGATCAGTGCGTGAAGTTAAAATGTAGACTTTCTTGCAACCAATTTATGGCATATTCTACTACAGTCATTGCCAAGATTAAAGAGATGCCTCGGACAAGTTCCCATATACTACGAACGTCATCAGTAAATTATCAGATCAGAAATACCTTCTTGTCTCGCACTGATCATGAAAGTAAAACTTCAAACCTTAAAAAGTTTAAAATCATGTCAATTTCACGTGTTAATTCCACTCAAAACAATGTATATTGCCTCAACGAGGCCGAGTACAGAACGAGTAGGCACGCTTTCGCGCAGCGTTTCATTTGTATTGTGACGTCATCTTTTTGCTTTGTTGACGCCATGGCGTGATAGTTTCAACTGCAGATATTCAGCGAAATTTGTTGAAAATAGCTTGTTTGATGCATAAAATTGAAATTATTTTGTGGAATAAACATAAATGTCTCGAAATATAAGCTATATATGGGCTCGGGTCGAAAACGTGAAGAAGGTTCAGCAAGCCTAGCCCTCTGTCACGTTTTCTTTACCCGCCTAAATATATAGATTAATTCATATATTTCAAGACAGTAACCATATATTTTATATTAATGACCCTTAATATGTGATGTTATTTATTTATTTATTACTTAAATATGTCTGAATGTTTTATAATACTATAGAGATAACTATTTCCGCCTTTGTCAAATAAAAAATAGCCATAATCTGACAAATCTGGGAAATTGGGCATACAAAAAACAACTTTGATAAGACCCCTGGAACAAACCAGGAGGTAAAAGGGTTTTTTTATTTGACCATTTGATGCCTTTTAGCAATAAGTTTAATATGTAGAACAGAAAAAGAAATCCCTAGGGCAAAAGTTTGAAAAAAATGTAAAAAATGTGCAAAATTGATACATTTCAAGCAAAATCCCATAGGGTCCTATGTTAAAAATTAACAAACTTTTAGATGACCCCTTAAACAAACGGTGTGGTAAATGTCTTATTTTTTAATCTTAAAATAATAATTATATCAGTAGAAATTCATGTAAAAAATTTTATTCAAAAATCTAGGGCAGAACAAATTAGACCCGGCCTCGTTAAATGTCTAAAGAGATCAATGCGGCTGTTCCTATGACCTGCCTAGGACATTTTCACTGCGGTTTTTTTTACATAAAATATATAACATGTTATAGAAATAATCGTATCAAATTGCCCTTAAAATATTGGGAATATAATTCAAAGATGTTTTATAAATAAGTGAAGAGTATTAAAAATCTTGTCGTCTGCATGTGATAATTTCCAAGGTTGAAGATGTTCCTTTGATCGACATACATGTAAAAACCGTTGGGATTACACGGAACAGCCATTAAAATGACCTAGATCGTCTCTCTATAGGAGAAACGATCGGTAGAAATACTGGGCTGTAAGTAGAATAGAAATAAAGTTCTTGTTATCGTGAATGTTGCAGGATAAACTCCTCGGTCTCGAATTGTTGTTTAAAATATAAAGGCCTCCTCTAACGCCTCGGCTTTTAAAATTTCAAAACAACATTTCTCGACCTCGGAGGTTATTCTGCAAATATCCACGAAAACTCGTACTTTATTTCTTAAGTAATCTCTATTATCTCTTTATTTCAAAATTAGCCACAATTACCTGGTAGTATGGTTTGATTTTTTTTTTCAAATTATTACTTATTATTAAAATACATGTATATTGACTGCATGGATTCCATGTAGTTAATGAGTTTGTGATGTCAGGGATATCATTATTGGTTTCAAGACTTAATTTCATTTTTAACAAGAACAAAAACATCAATCAATAATAGAGCTAAAAACATATTGTTACCTTGCATTGCAAATTCGGGACGTTTTTTATTTCATCTTTCTTCTTTGTATCTCATTAGCAGTAGATATTTGTAATATTCTCACAGACACGCTTTTTGCATTGTAAGTTAGGTACATGAATGGTTTTGAAGATAAGAACAAAGTTTTATCATTTCTTTTATTGAATAGAAAACTATATATTTGATGTAATGTAATCATGTAAGCAAGTCCACAGTCAACCATGTAAGTCCAGACAATGATCCTTATTACATGATCTGATATATGCAAATATATTTGCTAAGATAAAAACATATCAATTTATGACCTTCTGGGTGATAAACAATATTATAGGGAAATGAAGAGCGATGCTTCATATCTACATCTCGAATTAATTTACCACCTTTTTTTATTTGTTCTGTTTGATCACAATCAGAACAAACAATAATGTTATTATCAGAGTCGAAGGATAAACCCCTGGGACTGTAAAAGAAAGAGAAGGATTCTGAAATTTCATTTCCCTCAATATCGGTGACTATGACACTGTATTTTTGTATGTATGCCACCTCCTTACCACTTAATGAAGAACAAATGAAAGGTCTGTTTCCTTCTTTGGCATACGGTAGATTTGATTTGATAGAAAAATCGTCCCAACGAAATGATTTTGATGAATCATTGGCCGTAAAGAGCCCGTCTAATGTTTTTGCAATTCCTATTACAGTTCCTTCAACTGGAATTCTTGCAAGTTCATTGAATTCTAGACCACGATTCTTTATTTCATACATAACAACGAATTGACCGAAAGCTATATATATGTTGTTCATGCCATATGCATAACACATGTCAAATGGAATGTCATCACATTTATGGGTGCATACCAATTTTCCATCCATAATGGAAGTATCATACACCTTTAATGATTTTTCTGTTTCGTTTGAAATAACAACTCGTTCGTCATCAATGAATATGCCGAAATACGCAATACCTACTGTTTCAAATTCCGATATCTTTTTAAAGGTTGTTTTCATTAAGTCCTTGGTTACTAACCACGGTTTAGGACTCGGTAAACCTATTCCATCCAACAGAGTATTATCGATTACAGATATTCGTCGTATTGCATCACATTGGTTTTTTAACAATGTAACATCTTCAAATTGCATCGGCTCGGTAATATTATCAAGCCGTTTTGTTTCGAAACTATAAGATGCGGCTAAGTTCCAAATTTTCAACGCTTTCAAACGATGGAAGTGGTCCTTAATTTGAGAGCACAATTTCCAATGCACAAGGAAAATCTGTCGGTCAGAACCGCTTTTTAGGACAGAGGAAAGCATTGCTTTTGCTTCAGTCACTGTAGTACCAAAACGTTTCAGCTCATCCGAAACGGTTTCAATATCGTCTGTGTGTTTAGCATGTTCTAACTCGAAACGTTTGCGCCACTGCTCATGAGCTTGGTCGATAAGCATCTTTGATTCTTCAATTTTCTTGGCAAATGAAGAACAAATGTCGTCTTTTGAAGCACCCAGAGCATCAGTTTGTTTCTTATTTTTTTCCTGTAGCTCCATAATGCAATCCTGGAGGCTTGATAACGATTTGAGTTTGTCTGTCATATTGCTTTTATCAAGGTTCATCACAATTTCATCAATTGAATCAAAATTTGTACAACGCCTATGCTGGTTCGCAAAACACACACAACAGCATAATTTGTTGTGGTCACGGCAAAAAATATCAACTACTTTTTCTTTGTGAATGGCACAGTTCTCATCTATGTCAATGGCTTCATTCCATTTCTCTGTATTGTTCATTTCGACAATTTTATGACTCTGTAGAATCGGTATTCGTGAATGAATATCTTTACATTCATCACAAATCGGTTCTGCACATGATTTACACCAGTGATTTGCCAGGACTGTTTCATTCTTTCGTTTGCAAACCAAACAATTGATTACTGAATCAGTCTCTGAATTCGCTGTCATGGTCAAAATCCACTTATTAAGCGGGAGACTTTTCGCCCAGTCTTCACTAGAAATATTCTTTTCTGGTTCCTTAATCTGTTGTCTACACACTGGACAGTTGATGACATTGAATTCACCTTTTTCCTCTCGGGTTGCCGTACTTGATATGTATGTCTGAATGCATACCTCACAAAATGTGTGTAAACATGGCAAATATCGAGGAATATTTAACCTCTCGAGACATATTGGACAACGAAACGATTCCTGGTCCGTCTGCGTGCTTGTTAACTCAGCCATTTGTAGAAACCGTTGAAAATATTCACTTTCGAAATAAATTCGTAAACATGGTTGTTTCCGGTTTTACGAAAACGAGATCCTACCAGTCCCCATATTCGTCATAGTTTTAAAAAGTTATGCAATTGGAATTCACAGCGTTTATCTATAGCAAAAAGAGAAAATAATTACATACAAATGTATGCAATGTTAATTACCTTGAAAATTACTTAATCATTGTCATTTCTTTAAATAGGCCTACGTTTTCATAGATAATGGTAAAAGAGGTATAGCGTCTTTCCCCATAATTTCGCCTACACCCGTGACGGAAAGTACTAAAAATAGTTACAGGTTGCAATATAATTTTCGAAACCTAGGTATTGATTTTAAGATGATGTCTGTAACCACTGATTTGTCAAAAATTCAGGATACTGAATATATGGAATTCTGTATATAAAGCAGTTGATATTATGGTACTATTAATATTACCTCTAGAACAAAATTTTAATCGGATTTCTTTTGTTGGACGTAGTTCAAATAGTAAAATATCAATTTTTTTATTGCATACAAAGTTCTTTCCTCTATATCATTTGCAAAATCTGAAGATTTTAATGATGTAAGCTTTTTAAATATTGTGATTGTGTAAATGGCGTTTTTTAATTCACTTTAACAATAAATATTGTATAACATTTAAAAAGTTTGATGTTAAATTGTAAGAGCGCTATATTGTAGGCGAAATCGAATGATACTAAGTACGCTGGACCTCATTAGTCGAATATGTTCTTTTTGGGAAAGGGGGGTATTATGACCAGGTATGCAACCAATAGTTACTTTAATAGAAGTAGAATTTTGATGTAATGATTTTTAGGTATTGCTAAAGATTGCAAAAGAAAGAAGAAAAGAGAGCATTAGATTTAACAAAAGCTTTCATGTGAGAAATGTACTTCTTCACATATTTCCTACTAGGTTTTCTTATTATTAAATATCCTACATACATAACCATAAAGTTTAAGTCATATTTAGCCCTGTTTTGAAAAAAAAATTATATTAAAAATATCACAAAAATTGAAATGTAACATTTATTTACATAAGAACACCTATACATTAAAATCTACAAATGGTTTGTCTTAATACTTAGACGTATCTACATTTTTAGTAGTTTTTTTTTAAATAGAAAACTATGTCCGCAGCCGTCGCACACCATGAAAATCACATTATAACTTTATCATGTGATATTGCATGAAACATAGTAATTTTGTTGTGGGCGACGGCTGTGGACAGATTTTCTTCTTCAAAAATCGACGAGAAAATGTGCGCTTTCTTTTTTTTACTACACCTAACAAATAATTTAAAACATAATGTTGAAGTCATTATCCTTTTTTTAAAAAAAAACAGAATGAAAACGAATAATCTAGTTAATTAATACACAAATATGTACAAGATTGTATTTTCATTAGATTTAAGATGACTCACTACATCTTGAACTAATTTCTCAAATCAGCAGAAAATTACATGATTATGATGATTGGTTGATGAATAAGAAGTTTGTTAGTCAAATAGGCGAAAAAATGTGTAATTTTGGATAAAAAAGTTATATTTTCAAAAATTAAACTTAGATAACATAAACAAAAGCGACAAGCGGGTTCAAACTGATGTGCGGTTCCCAAGCCCGATACTTTAACCTCTGAGTTATGATGATATTCATTCAAACCGATTGATACAAACAAATTAACAATCCATTTGAATCGCCATCTTGTGAAGTAATGTCTTAAAAATTATAAGTCTACATGTATATGTAATGAGTTACCTTAAAAACCTTTTGGATTTTTGGGCACATATTGAAAGAAATTCTACCTTCTTCTTTCTCTGGTAGGTATCTGTATTATTTTGCACAAATAGGGCTACCTAACCTCGAGTGCACGTCGAACACGTATTGTGTCGTTCTAGAAAGTGCATAATGTCTTCATATTGTAGAAATGGGTCGCACTACATCCAGCATATTAGATAATCAATATTACTCCAAAAAAGTAACGACGTGTTCCCGTTTTTATCAGTTTCTAAAACAACTAACAAAATACCAGTGGTTATCCGAAATATTTCTTGAGAATGTTTCTAAAACATTTTTAACCAATTTAACGTGTTCGGTCAAATAAGATACCTGAATACGGTGAAGCATAAATAGAGTTATATGGACTGTGTGTGTGTGATGGGGGGATGAGCGAAACAATAGAAATCGAAAGCTGATATGGTGATCGTCAGAGATAAAAGGGAAATAATACGTATTTGTGAATCCATGCCTGTTTTAAATAGATTTCTTTTATCTATTGTCGCTGCTTTTCAAAACACAATAACTTCAATTTATGATTTACGTAAAAGAGACCTATAATGATTTCAGACATATTCCGTATCTGCGATTTTTGCTTTTCCACATGCATCCATATTACAAACAGATGATGTGAAACATCGTTCCCGCATGAGACCTTATTATCAAGTTTCATTATCATTATGTTACAAAATACAAAGTAAAATGGACAGCACAAACAGGATTATATAATTTACATTATCTGTTGACTTGCAAAAATTCTTTTGAATCGTTTACAATAATTCTTTTCATTAAAACCAGTCACTGGAAAATGTTCGTAGGCAATATTCCATACTTTTCGCCGAATTGTAACGAGATACAGGAACCAAGTAAACTATTGTTAACGCGGAAAATATTTAATCTTTTTTTATTTTTATTTTGATGATCAGCATAGTTGTACATCCTGTTAGCGGACATCTGTGGATTTATGAATACCGGGACATGCGTATATTGTTTTATATCGAAAGTATTCATCAGCTATAGCTACGGTTTATTTTTTTCTTAGTTTTATATTACTTCCTGTATTTGCATCGAATGGCAGCTGAGGTAAGAAATCATTACATATTTTTATGTTGGTTAATTACGTTTAATTTACAATGAATTATTGACATTTTAATCTCGAACAGTTACCAGTAATGCATGTAGTACATCATAACATCCACAATGAAATGGTTTAATGCTCTTGGTAAAACTGTTCTCAACCTTTCGTTTCACTTAAATCATGTATCATATAGAGGTTATTAATGATATGACTTATATCCGACACAGGAGTTGCTGGCCTTCCTGCTGGGAATACTGTCGTCTGCTGTGGCAGGGTTCCTGACTTGTTATTTCCTCCAACGTCACAACAAAAGAGACCATCAATGTGAGTTAGCAAGGACACGAAGTCACAGTACTTGGGAAATAACTGCATCCATGATTAAATACAGTACATTGGAAGTTGTCATATACAACTGAAAGAAGAGGGGTAGGGATCAAATGCATACACAGGGAGGATGGGGGAAGGGGGGGGGCTTCAAATTCAAGAAAAATATGAATGACTGAATGAAAAGTAAAATAAGTAAAAAAAAAAACAATGCTAGCATTATAATGATGAAATGGGCATGTTTTTGATAATTTTTACTAAAATAGAAGTTCCACTTTTCCAACATCTGATGTAGTTTTATACACATGACTTTGTCCCCTCCAACTTTAAAATTTACAAAATAATCAATGATTTGTATTGATAAATATTATGATCTTATTTCATATATAAATGTAGGTGTACACAACAGCAACGGCTCGGTACGACCGGAAGGGTACAAGTATTTTCTAAATGCTGTCGGATTGTTTCCCCGGTTAAGAGAACTTCCGGTCGCCTTTAATTTACGTACGTTTACTTCTTTTCTTCGATCTATTTGATAGAAAGATGGACGGATGGATTGAGATTCATTTTATGTGTTATTTGTTAAATATCTCTTTACAGTTCCCAGTACAACATACAGGTCAGTGTTAGAACTAGAAATCATCGAAGAAAAAGACCCAATTTCAGGACAATATTACAGTCGTTTTTATTCAAAAGAGAAAACATAGCTTATCCAGGATTAACAGTGTTTTCAGAAGAAATGAGGCAATCAAATTAGTGTGAATGCAAATGCAGAAGATCAACAATATTTAGATAAAAAATCAAAGTGGACAAAAACCTGTATTATTTTATTTTTCATTTTATTACAGTGTTTGCACATCATTTGTCTCTAATATGCCCCAAAACAAACAAACAAAAATAATTACAACAATCCGAAACAGATAAATCAACAGCTGTCACAACTCCTTTTTAAAGCGCTAAGCATAGCTGTAGCGCTTTTTTGTCGCCAGATTTCTGACCCTACTTCCACTTTCAATTTCGCATTTCCGAAATACAGCCACCTACTGGCGGATGCAAGAGAAGTCGTACCCTGGAGAAGTCGTACTCGCGAGAACTCATAACTGTGCAGTAGGGAGAACATATCTTCGAGTTATCTTGCATGCAGATACATTTGTTCTATCAGTATTAAATTGGGAATAAATTCATTTAATGAATATTATTATTATATATCGGATGTGGGTGCTCCAAAAGATACCACATTCATGATGATGATTTCTTTCCAATTAGAATATTTTGGGGGGAAATATGTGTTATATGCATTTGGTTGTGTATTAGGTGTTAAGCAATAATTGGAATAACTTAGCAAAAACACATGTGCATCCATCATGGCGTGAGAGTTTGTTACGTCGAAGTTACACGTGTGCTTGAAAAGCACAAGACCACAGGTCAAGAACTTTTCATGGATCCTCCCCTAAAAAAAACATGCATAAAAAATTCAAATGATCTTGCATTATTACAAAACTTGAATTGTCTGACAACTTACACATGCTTTTTCATTACATAAAAGGTTATCCCTTGTCGCAGGTGGAAATGGTCCAAATTCGAAGGAAAAATCGGAAATTATTTTTTCTCAGTACTGTTTTGACGTGACCTAAGATGAAATACTGTTGTGATATTTGAATCGGCGTCCATGACAACACCCTTTAAATTAAATTATGTTGGAACACGCTATTTTTTACGTATGATAAGATGTGAGCTAGAGACTTAATTAGATTTAATGATATACCCTAAAATATACCGCAGAAGAGACTGTCTATGATTAAACACTTTTTTCCCGGCTTTGCGCTTTCCAGTACTTTCATTACTTTGATTTAACCTTATATATGCATATGCTTTGAAAAATGGTTGGACTTAATCAAATGGTATTACTTTGATATCAAACAGTTATAAATTATACAATTGATGTTGATCCTATAAACTTATAAGAAAATCCTAATAACAAATAATCTTCAAAGAACAAGAAGGGAAAAACAGCATGATGTGTTAGTTACAATATCTTTAATTATATGTAAATATTTCAATTCACGCTTTTCAAAAGTTATGTCTCTTGACCACTATCTTTGGACACCTTATATAATTCTCAAAGTGGGAGCTGTACCTTTGTCAATTTAAATTTAAAAAAAATGTTTCAATTTTGTATTTTGATTGCTAAGGTTGAGACTATTTACTCATTAAAAAAAAATTAAAATTAATCAATGCTCATTAATTTAGCCATAGTCCTTGATTTCGAGCAAGGATCTAATCTTATATACATGGTAAGCAAACAAAGAAATAAAAGTGAGATCATTTGTACATTAATTCAAAAATGCAATTTTGACCTATTACACGGTCTGTACTGAATTATCTTCAAATACTTTATCAACTGATGAGACATCTTGGACATATTGGACAACGAAATGATTCCTTTTTAGACTGTGTAATTAATAATTCGCTATTTGGCGAAACAAATGAATTTGGTTTACTTTCGTCATAGATTAACAGTCTTATAAAGTGTGTCAATAGCTGTATTTGTCATTAATAGTTTTCCGATGTTATGGGTACGTATCATCAGCAGGAATAAGGATAACAGACCATTGTTCTTATTTGGGTACATTGTCAAATTTTAAAAATCATCCCCAAATCTTTCTTACATGCAATTTTTTTCGTGTACCCATTAAGGAGTAAATCATCAGAACCAGAAATCGAAATACTAGACTAAGTATCCATTGTTATTCAATAACTAGAACACGAAATCCAGTGATTTACATCAATATCTGATTTATCATGCATATTTTGTACGGTAAATAAAATATACGTATTCCATGTTAAAACATTTTAAAGCAAATTATTTAACATATATTTTGGGACATGAGCAGAGTGCCAAAGTTTTAAGGATCTGCTCCTTTTCCTTTTTTCCAAAATTTTTTTGTAAACGATGTCAAGGATTTAACAACGACGTATAGCCAAAAAAGGTTTGACGTCGTGCATTGTGCCGCGAGGCAAAACTGGTTTTTACCAATTACAATTTTTCTCAAGATATAGATATAGCATTGATTTTGAGGACATGTATGTGTTAAAGATATCATAAACTTGCTGACATAAATTCCAGCAAAATTAAAAAAAAATCATCGCTTTGTACTTTCCCCCTTTTCTTAAGTTTGTGACAATACAGGTTTCTATAACCACGTCATAGTAACCATATCATTATGCTTCACCAACAGGAGACGCTTTAGGAAAATCCAAAGATTGTTTAAAAGATGCCGACCTCTTTTACATAAAATACAAAATAAATTTATAAACAAGACCAAAACTAGGTAAAAAATAAAAGATTGTTTTAATCAATTATGGACAGCAATATCACACTTAAAAACATTTACATCAACGGATCTTGATTCTGTGTTTGTGAAAAGCTACTTTGCAAATATATGCTCAACAAAGTATTACATCGTCTCAATTTTAACGTACATAGAATACAAAAAATGACTTGTATATCTGCTGATCTATAGCAAGAGTTACTTTGTCAAAACTTCAAAAACACATTATTGTCTCGTCAAGAAAATTTCCAGGAGGAAAACAAACTTTACTCTCAAATGTAATCAACAGGTGACCTTCTGGTTGAAAGATATACTATTTTTCGGGGTTGTTAATAAATCATACTCCCTGATAAATCAGCTTGACGTTCCACCATATCTTATTTGTTTTAGCTATTTATAGTTTAAACAAACAATAATATTTTCATCCGAATTGAAAGATACACCACTTGGTTTACTCCTGGAACAAGAATACTCCAACAACTCTTTTCCTGCAGTGTCCATGACTAGGACATTGCATTCTGTGGAGTATGCCCCCTTTTTAACACAAAATGACGAACAAATTAAAGGTCTTTCTCCTAATTTAACATATTGTAGATCAGAATTAATTGAAAAATCTCTCCAACGAAACGAGACTAAAAATTCGTTGACCGTAAAGAACCCGTCTGTGACCTTTGCAATTCTCATCACAGTTTTTTCAACTTGAATTTTTTCAGTTTAAACAAATTGTGTACCCAGGCCTTTTATTTCGTACTGGACAACTAAGTTTCCAAATGTTACATATATTCTCTTCATACTATATGCATAACAAATGCCATATGTTGTACAGTCACATCTGAGTGTGTATACCAATTCTGCAGTTTTAGTGGAAGTATCATATATGTCCAACAATTTGTTGTTTCGTTGGAAAAGATAACTCGGTTGTTATCAATAAATAATCCAAAACACACAATACTTTCAGTTTGATAATGAGACACCTTTTGTAAGGTTGCTAACATTAACCTCACGTTCGCCAGACATAACTTTGAACTTGGTAAGCCTTCTACCATCAAAGATTTACCACAAAGAGAAATCCTATTTAAAACATTCCTAGACCCTTTTGCTTTAGTCACATTTTCAAATTTCATAGTTTTGGTTAAAGTGTTTGGCTGATTTGGTTCACAACTGTACGAATCGGTCAATACCTATATTTTCAAAGATTCCAAACGGTTGAATTGGTCAAGGATTTGGGTATGCAATTGAAATTGTACTGCTAAAAACCCGCTTTCCAGGACCGAGGAAAGCATCGACTTTGCTTCAGTCACAGTCGTATTAATCCGTTTCAGTTCATCAGACACATCCTCAATGTTGTCAGTGTTGTGAGCATGTCCAACCTCAAAAAGTTTTAGCCACTGTTCATGAGCACGATCTAGAAACATCTTGGCTTCTTCAATGTCCTTGGCAAATGAAGAGCAAATGTCTCCCTTTTCGGTACACAGTACATCATACTGTCTCTTAATTTCATTTTCAATATCGATTTCAATATGTGCCTAAAAAAATTAAGTGCTGACAAAGTATGGCTCTTTAATATTCCAAATTCCAGTTAATTTGAATTATTAAAAGAATTGAATGAAGAACAAAAATATTGATCGGCTCAATAAGTTTTCATTGTACTTAAGCGGGACTTGGGATTGGTTTTCTTGATATTGCATTGAAGACGACGGTTTAAAACACGGCTTTTAACATTGTATATTTTAAGATAAAGTCCCGGTGTATAAAACCAAGCTGTTGTTATAGTGCATCATTAAAACAATTTATATATCAGAAATCTGCAGGCGCCTTTCATTCAACAGATCTTGACCTTAAATAGAGAATAAGGAACTGATAAACATGTCCAAATCATGGGAAATAATATAAAAGAGATTGAAATCTTTATTCTCTAATTATTAACAGGAAATTACCCTGAGATAAAATTAAAACATTCAAATGATCGCATCTAAAAGGAGATCAGGAAGGTTAAGCATTCACCTACATCTCACAATTTTATTTGATTAATTTCCATTGTAAATACCTATAGGCAATCTATTTCCTTCCCGTGACTGCCCCCTTCCAAGAAAGAGGTGTTGATCCGCGCCTGACTATAAAGGCTAGTTTTTTTTCTTTCTCATAATTTAGTAACAAATAGTATATGCTTTCCTTCAAATAGTCACTGATTATGGTGGATATATAATTCATTTTTAAAGTGTTGAATATGTCAATGATATAATCATTTATTTACCAGATTCTATTTATTCATAACTAGATTATTTGCACAGTCATCAACCCCAGAAACATTCATTTAACTAAAATTCTGATGACATTCAAATTGTTTTCAATTTGGGGACGATTAAGCCATCTTTCTTCTTCTAATCTATTTGCAGCAATGCAATAATGTTATTTCAAAGAAACATGCTCTCTCAGACACCTTTTGCACTAAGAATGATATCGATTGATAAAAACAATGTTTTGCCATTTCATTCATTTAATAGATAACAATAATGTTACTATATAATATGTAATATTACATATATATTAATTATGTAAAGTCACTGATGCAAGTCCAAACAATTTTCATAATTACCTGATCTCAAATATGCAAGCATGTTGGCTAAGATAAAAACATATCAATTTATGACCTCCTGGGTGGAAAGCAATGTTATAGGGATGTGATGAACGATGTTTCATATCCATATTTCGACTTGGTTTACCAACATTTTTTATTTGCTTTATTTGTTCATCATAGAAACATGCAAAAATGTTATCATCAGAGTCGAAGGATAATCCTCTCGGAGAACTCGAACAAACGAATTCCGACAATATATTTCCCTTGGTATCGGTGACTAAGACACTGTCTTCTTTGACGTATGCCACCTTCTTACCACAAAATGACGAACAAATGAAAGGTCTGGTTCCTTTTTTGGCATACGGTAGATTTGATTTGATAGAAAAATCGTCCCAACGAAATGATTTTGATGAATCATTGGCCGTAAAGAGCCCGTCTAATGTTTTTGCAATTTCTATTACAGTTCCTTCAACTGGAATTCTTGCAAGTTCATTGAATTCTAGACCACGATTCTTTATTTCATACATAACAACGAATTGACCAAATGCTATATATACGTTTTTCATGCCATATGCATAACACATGTCAAATGGAATGTCATCACATTTATGGGTGCATACCAATTTTCCATCCATAATGGAAGTATCATACACCTTTAATGATTTTTCTGTTTCGTTTGAAATAACAACTCGTTCGTCATCAATGAATATGCCGAAATACGCAATACCTACTGTTTCAAATTCCGATATCTTTTTAAAGGTTGTTTTCATTAAGTCCTTGGTTACTAACCACGGTTTAGGACTTGGTAAACCTATTCCATCCAACAGAGTATTATCGATTACAGATATTCGTCGTATTGCATCACATTGGTTTTTTAACAATGTAGCATCTTCAAATTGCATCGTCTCGGTTATATTAACAAGCTGTTTTGTTTCGAAACTGTAAGATGCGGGTAAGTTCCAAATTTTCAAAGCTTTCAAACGATGAAAGTGGTCCTTAATTTGAGAGTGCAATTTCCAATGCACAATGAAAATCTGTCGGTCAGAACCACTTTTTAGGACAGAGGAAAGCATTGCTTTTGCTTCAGTCACTGTAGTACCAAAACGTTTCAGCTCATCCGACACGACTTCAATATCGTCTGTGTGTTGAGCATGTTCTAACTCGAAACGTTTGCGCCACTGCTCGTGAGCATGGTCGATAAGCATCTTGGCTTTTTCAATTTTCTTGGCAAATGAAGAACAAATGTCGTCTTTTGAAGCACCCAGAGCATCAGTTTGTTTCTTATTTTTTTCCTGTAGCTCCATAATGCAATCCTGGAGGCTTGATAACGATTTGAGTTTGTCTGTCATATTGCTTTTATCAAGGTTCATCACAATTTCATCAATTGAATCAAAATCTGTACAACGCCTATGCTGGTTCGCAAAACACACACAACAGCATAATTTGTTGTGGTCACGGCAAAAAATATCAAATACTTTTTCTTTGTGACTGGCACAGTTCTCATCTATGTCAATGGCTTCATTCCATTTCTCTGTATTGTTCATTTCGACAATTTTATGACTCTGTAGAATCGGTATTCGTGAATGAATATCTTTACATTCATCACAAATCGGTTCTGCACATGATTTACACCAGTGATTTGCCAGGACTGTTTCATTCTTTCGTTTGCAAACCAAACAATTGATTACTGAATCAGTCTCTGAATTCGCTGTCATGGTCAAAATCCACTTATTAAGCGGGAGACTTTTCGCCCAATCTTCACTAGAAATATCCTTTTCTGGTTCCTTAATCTGTTGTCTACACACTGGACAGTTGATGACATTGAATTCATCTTTTTCCTCTCGGGTTGCCGTACTTGATATGTACGTCTGAATGCATACCTCACAAAATGTGTGTAAACATGGCAAATATCGAGGAATATTTAACCTCTCGAGACATATTGGACAACGAAACGATTCCTGGTCCGTCTGCGTGCTTGTTAACTCAGCCATTTGTAGAAACCGTTGAAAATATTCACTTTTGAAATAAATTCCTGGACATGGTTGTTTCCGGTTTTACGAAAACGAGATCCTACCAGTCCCCATATTCGTCATAGTTTTAAAAAGTTATGCAATTGGAATTAACAGCGTTTATCAATAGCAAAAAGAGAAAATAATTACATAAAAATGTATGCAATGTTAATTACCTTGAAAATAACTTAATCATTGTTATTTCTTTAAATAGGCCTACGTTTTCTTAGATAATGGTAAAAGAGGTATAGCGTCTTTCCCCATAATTTCGCCTACACCCGTGTTCGAACGGAAAGTACTAAAATAGTTACAGGTTGCAATATAATTTTCGAAACCTTGGTACTGATTTTAAGATGATGTCTGTAACCACTGATTTGTCTTAAATTCAGGAAACTGAATATATAGAATTCTGTGTATAAAGTCAGTTGATATTATGGTACTATTAATATTACCTCTAGAACAAAATTTTAATCGGAATTCTTTTGTTGGAAGTAGTTCAAATTGTAAAATATCAATTTTTTATTGCATACAAAGTATTTTCCTCTATATCATTTGCAAAATCTGAAGAATTTAATGATGTAAGCTCTCTTAATCTTGTGATTGTGTAAATGGCGTTTTTTAATTCAATTTAACTATAAATATTGTATAACATTAAAAAGTTTGATGTTAAATTGTAAAAGCGCTATATTGTAGGCGAAATCGAATGATACTAAGTACGCTGGACCTCTTAAGTCGAATATGTTCTTTTTGGGAAAGGGGGTATTATGACCAGGTATGTAACCAACAGTTACTTTAATAGAAGTACAATTTTGATGTAATGATTTTAGGTATTGCTATAGATTGCAACAGAAAGAAGAAAAGAGAGCATTAGATTTAACAAAAGCTTACATGTAAGAAATGTACTTCTTGACATATTACCTACTAGGTTTTCTTCTTATTAAATATCCTATATACATAACCATCAAGTTTAAGTCATATTTAGCCCTGTTTTGAAGAGGTTTTTATATTAAAAATATCACAAAAATTGAAATGTAACATTTATTTACATAAGAGCACCTATACATTAAAAATCTACAAATGGTTTTTCTTAATAAAAAGGTGAAGACACAAATTTTTAGTAGTTTTTTTTAATAGAAAACTATGTCCGCAGCCGTCGCATACCATGACAATCACATTATAACTTTATCATGTGATATCGCATGAAATATAGTAATTTTGCTGTGCCCTTTCTTTTTTTTACTACACCTTACAAATAATTAAAAATATAATGTTAAAGTCATTATTGTTTTCTAAAAAACAGAATGAAAACGAATAATCTAATATTTAATACACAAATATGTACAACAGGGATGTCGTAATGGTAATTTGTAATGGTAATTGAGTGTAATTAATTAAAAAGTTTGATGTAATTGAAAGTAATGTGTAATTGGCCAAATTTTCAATTCCATGTAATGGTAATTTAATTAATTATTTTCAAAAAAGCATGTAATTTCAATTACTTTTCAATTATTTTCAATTACACAATGATGTACATATAAATATGAAGCTGTCCACTACCCAGTTATTCCCACACTATCAATGGTACAAGGTCAAGATAGGGAGAGTAGTTAAACAGCATTGAACTATTGATATATATCATACTTAATATATCGAAAATATTTTTCAAAATGAATTTTTTCAGTGATTCAATATTTAATTATGTTTCCTAAACATGAATTTGATGATTTGCTTGATCACTTTTTTTTTCTTAAAAAAAATTACTTATTTCACTTCTCATTAGAATAATTAGGGTGTCAATTATCATTGAGTTAGTTTAAAAAAAACACTGTTTAATTTACAAACAAAATCAGTGTAACCTAAATTATATAAACTTTGAAGTCCTGCCTCGTAACTGATAGCCTAAAAAACAAAGAGCTAAAATGCATGGCTTCAAATGGGTTTAAAGTATTTGATGCCTAACATGTCTACAGGGGGTGTTCCCTTATTTGCAAACATTTGATAATTACATGTAGGTACAGAACAACATGTGTGAATTGTGTTTTGATAACAATTATAGTCTGCCCTCTACCTGAGATCAACCTGTATTTTGGCATTGTATTTAAAACGAAAACAATAGTGGATTAAAATTCAAAGGAGAAAGTTTTCCTATAATAGTTTTTCATCCAGGAAATACTTTAGTTGACATTATAGGTTTAGGTTAGGGGATATGACTTTCAAATTTTTATTGAATATCAAGGTTGTATGGGGCACCTTAATATTGTGACTACCGGTACCTGCGTTTCGAAATAAACAATACAACCATATTTATATTTTTCTTTCCAAAAATACTAGTTATATGCGAAAAACAGTGAAAGTATTTTGATTATGACAAAATTTAATTCACATTATAGACATACTTCTTTAATGTTTATGTGTCATGGTTTTAGTAAATTTTGATGAAAATGTAATTTGTAATTTAATTAATTACATCTGCAAAGTAATTGTAATTTAATTAATTACATTTGAAAACTCTTGTAATGGTTATGGTAATTTAATTGAAGAAATTAAGCAAGTAATTGTTATTTAATTAATTACTTTCCATTGTAATTGACCCCATCCCTGATGTACAAGATTATAATTTCATTAGATTTAAGATGACCCACTACATCTTGAAATAATTTCTCAAATGAGCAGAAAATTACATGATTATGATGGTCGTTCGATGAATAAGAAGTTTATTAATCAAATAGGCAAAAAATGTGTAAGTTTGGATAAAAAAGTTATATTTTCAAAAATAAACTTAGATAACATAAACAAAAGCGACAGGTGGATTCAAACTGATGTGCGGTTCCCAAGCCCGATATTTTAACCCCTGAGTTATGATGATATTCAACCAAATCGATTGATACAAACAAATTAACAAATCATTCGAATCGCCATCTTGTGAAGTAATGTCTTAAAAAGTATAAGTCTACATGTAGGTGTTATGAGCTACCTGAAACAACTTTTTGATTTTAGGGCACATATTGAAAGAAATTCTACCTTCGTCTTTCTCTGGTAGGTATCTGTATTATCTTGCACAGATAGGGCTACTTAACTTCGAGTGCACGTCGAACACGTATAGTGTCGTTCATACAAAGTGCATAATGTCTACATCATATTGTAGAAATCGGTCGTACTACATCCAACATATTAGATAATCAATATTACTCCAAAAAAGTAACGATGTGTTCCCGTTTTTATCAGTTTCTACAACTAACAAAAAAACCACTCTGTTTTCTAAATTCCATGCTGTCACTACACGTTCTACTACAGAGTGTTGTTTGCACTTGATATAATATACAACGACACATGGGGATTTTTGAAATATGTGTGTCTGGATCTCAGACTGTTTTGTTTCGTCTTTTACTGGACACTCCCTGCCAGTGCAGTGGTTGTCTGAAATATTTTTTTAGAATGTTTCTAAAAAAAATTAACCAATTTAATGTGTTCGGTCGAATAAGATACCTGAATACGGTGTAGTCTAAATAGTGTTATATAGACTTTGTGTGTGTGTGTGTGTGTGTGTGTGTGTTGTGGGGGGGGGGGGAGCAAAACAATAGAGATCGAAAGCTGATATGGTGATCGTCAGAGATAAAAGGGAAATAATACGTATTTGTGAATCCATGCCTGTTTTAAATAGATTTATTTTATCTCTTGTTGCTGCTTTTCAAAACACAATAACTTCAATTTATGATTTACGTAAAAGAGACCTTTAATGATTTCAAAAATATTCCATATCTACGATTTTTGCTTTTCCACATACATCCATATTACAAACAGATGATGTGAAACATCGTTCCCGCATGAGACCTTATTATCAGGTTTCATTATCATTATGTTACAAAATACAAAGTAAAATAGACAGCACAAACAGGATTATATAATTTACATTATCTGTTGACTTGCAAAGATTCATTTGAATCGTTAACGATAATTCTTTTCATTAAAACCAGTCACTGGAAAATGTTCGTAGGCAATATTCCATACTTTTCGCCGAATTGTAACGAGATACAGGAACCAAGTAAACTATTGTTAACGCGGAAAATATTTAATCTTTTATTATTTTTTTTTTGATGATCAGCATAGTTGTACATCCTGTTAGCGGACATCTGTGGATTTATAAATACCGGGACATGCGTATATTGTTTTATATCGAAAGTATTCATCAGCTATAGCTAGGGTTTATTTTTTTCTTAGTTTTTTTATTACTTCCTGTATTTGCATCGAATGGCAGCTGAGGTAGGAAATCATTACATATTTTTATGTTGGTTTATTACGTTTAATTAATATACAATAAATGATTGACATTTCAATCCCGGACAGTTACCAGTAATGCATGTAGTACATCATAACATCCACAATGAAATGGTTTAATGTTCTTGGTAAAAGTGGTCTCAACCTTTAATATCGTTTCACTTAAATCATGTATCATAGAGGTTATTAATGATATAACTTATATCCGACACAGGAGTTGCTGGCCTTCCTGCTGGGAATGCTGTCGTCTGCTGTGGCAGGGATCCTGACTTGTTATTTCTTTCAACGTCACAAAAACAGAGACCATCAATGTGAGTTAGCAAGGACACAAAGTCACAGTAGTTGGAAAATAATTGCATACATGATTGCATACAGTACATTGGAAGTTGTCATATACAAATGAAAGAAGAGGGGTAGGGATCAAATGCAAACACAGGGAGGGTGGGGGAAGGGGGGCTTAAAATTCAAGAAAAATATGAATGACTCAATGAAAAGTAAAATCAGTAAAAAAAAAAAACAACAATACTAGCATTATTATGATGAAATGGGGCATGTTTTTGAAAATTTTACTAAAATAGAAGTTCCACTTTGCCAACATCTGATGTAGTTTTATACACATGACTCTGTCCCCTCCAACATAGCTTCGCCTCTAAACTTTTACAAAATAATTAATGATTTGTATTGATAAATATTCTGATCTTATTTCATATATAAATGTAGATGTACACAACAACAACGGCTCGGTAGGACCTCAAGGGTACAAGTATTTTCTGAATGCTGTCGGATTGTTTCCCCGGTTAAGAGAACTTCCGGTCGCCCTTAATTTACGTACGTTTACTTCTTTTTCTTCGATCTTTTTGATAGAAAGATGGACGGATGGATTGAGATTCATTTTATGTGTTATTTTTTAAATATCTCTTTACAGTTCCCAGTGCAACATACAGGTCAGTGTTAGAACTAGAAATCATTGAAGAAAAAGACACAATTTCAGGACTATATTACAGTCGTTTTTATTCAAAAGAGAAAACAAAGCTTATCCAGGATAAACAGTGTTTTCAAAAGGAATGAGGCAATCAAATTAGTGTGAATGCAAATGCAGAAGATTAACAATATTAAGATCAAAATCAAAGTGGACAAAAACCTATATTATTTAATTTTTCATTTTATTACAGTGTATGCACATCATTTGTCTCTAATATGCCCCAAAACCAACAAACAAAAATAATAACAACAATTCGAAACAGATAAATCAACAGCTGTCACAACTCCTTTTTTAACCTTATACATGCATATGCTTTGAAAAATGGTTGTTTTGGACTTAATCAAATGGTATAACTTTGATATCCCACAGTTATAAATTATACAATTGATGTTGATCCTATAACCTTATAAGAAAATCATAATAACAAATAATGTTCAAAGAACAAGAAGGGAAAAACAGAATGATGTGTTAGTTACAATATGTTTAATTATATGTAAAAAGTTCAATTCACGCTTTTCAAAAGTTATGTCCCTTGAGCACTATCTTTGGAGGAGACCTTATATGAATCTCACATTGGGAGCTTTAACTTTGTCTTTTTAAATTGAAAAAAATTGTTTCAGTTTTGTAATTTGATTTCTAAGGTTGGGACTAATTACTTCTTGAAAGAAAAACAACATCAAAATTAACCAATGCTCTTTAATTTAGCCATAGTCCTTGATTTCGAGCAAGGATCTAATCTAGTCTTATATACATGGTAAGCAAACAAAGAAATAAAAGTGAGATCATTTTTGCATTATGCACGGTCTGTACTGAATACCCCTTAAATACTTTAGCGAATGCTGACACATATTGGACATTTTGGACAACGAAATGACTCCTTTTCAGACAGAGTAATTAATAACTCGCTATTTGGCGAAACATATGAATTTGTTTTACTTTCGTCATAGATTAACAGTTTTATAAAATGTGTCAATAGCCATGTTTATCATTAATAGTTTTATGATGTTCTGGGTACATATCATCAGCAGGAATAAGGATAACAGACCATTGTTCTTAATTAGATACATTGTCATATTTTAAAAATCCTCCTCCAATCTTTCTTATATGTATTTTTTTCGTGTACCCATTAAGGAGTAAATCATCAGAACCAGAAATCGAAATACTAGACTAAGTATCCATTGTTATTCAATAACGAGAACACGAAATCCAGTGATTTACGTCAATATCTGATTTATCATGCATATTTTGTACGGTAAATAAAATATACGTGTTCCAGGTTTTCTGTAGAACATTTTAAAGCAAATTATTTAACATATATTTTGGGACATGAGCAGAGTGCCAAAGATTTAAGGATCTGCTCCTTTTCCTTTTTTCCAAAGTGTTATTCTAAACGATGTGAGGGATTTAACAACGACGTATAGACAGAAAAGGTTTGACGTCGTGCATTGTACCGCGAGGCAAAACTGGTTTTTACCAAATACAATTTTTCTCAAGATATAGATATAACATTGATTTTGGGGACATGTATGGGTCAAAGAAATTATTAACATGCTGACATAAATTCCAGCACAATTTTTAAAAAACCATCGCTTTGTACTTTCCTGCCTTTTCCAAAGTTTGTGACAATACAGGTTTCTGAAATAATGTCATAGTAACCACATCATTATGCTTCACCAAAATGAGACGCTTTAGGGAAAGCCAAAGATTGTTTAAAAGATGCCGACCTCTTTTACATAAAATACAAAATAAATGTATAAACAAGACCAAAACTAGGTAAAAAATAAAAGATTGTTTTAATCAATTTTGGACAGCAATATCAACACTTAAATCCTTTACATTAGCGGATTTTGAAGGAGTAAAAGAGAATATTCAATTTCAAACAAGCAACTTACAACTTTAAATTTTATTTCTATTGAAAGTGGTCTTAATGCCAACAAACCAAAATCATTCTGTGTTTGTCAAAAGCTACTTTACAGATATATGTTTAACAAAGTATAACATCGTTTCAATTTTAACACACATAGAATATAAAAGTGATTTGTATTTCTGCTGATCTATAACAAGAATTACTTTGTCAAAACTTCAAAAACACAAATCATTGTCTCGTCCCGAAAATTTCCGGAAGGAAAAGAAATTTTACTCTCAAATGTAATCAACAGATGACCTTCTGGTTGAAAGATATACTATTTTTCGGGGTTGTCAATAAATCATATTCCCTGATGCATCGGCTTGACTTTCCATCATATCTTATTTGTTTTAGCTCTTTATAGTTTAAACAAACAATAATATTTTCATCAGAATCGAAAGGTACACCACTTGGTTTACTCCTGGAACAATAATACTCCAACAATTTTTTTCCTGCAGTGTCCATGACTATGACATTACATTCTGTGGTGTAAGCCCCCTTTTTACCACAAAATGACGAGCAAATTAAAGGTCTTTCTCCTAATTTGACATATGGTAGATATGAATTAATTGAGAAATCACTCCAACGAAACGAGGCTAAAATTTCGTTGGCCGTAAAGAACCCGTCTGTGACCTTTGCAATTCCAATCACAGTTTTTGGAAGTTGATTTTAATCAACTTTCCTATGCAGTTACTCTGGCAAACCGAAAGGGAAACAGTGTTTGAACTTAGGCACAAATTATCATCGCTGACAAGACTTAGTTCTTGAAAATAATAGAAAAATTCGATTTAATGTATACTGAAGCATTGTTTTTCAAGAAAACTTATCAATCAACACTTTGTGAATAGTCTGATTTTATATAATACGAACAATTTTCATATTTTTACAGTCTCATGTATTCTTACGCCAGAGTTTAATATATCAACCAAACGCTCAGCTGTCTCCGTAAATCTCCGACAAGCAGAGAGGCGCTCTTGCTTGTCGGAGATTAACGGAGACAGCCGAGCGTCTGGTTGAACGAGACTAAGAGTTCGATATCAGTAGTGCTTGGATCCATACAATTTTTAGAACTGCTTTGATTACTAATACATAGTTTAAATCTATCTTTAAATATTACCCAACATGATTCATATGGGGTTTCTAGAAATTCTTGTCGGAAAAGTCAAAAATTCATATTATAAAAAAGTGCGTAATTCAAAAACACACTAGATACTAATTGCCATGCAAGATAAGTTTATTTTAAAATAAATGATAATCGATAAAATCAACACCCGTCAGTTCTTCAGTACTTTGATTTCAAGTTGAAATCTTTCAGTTTTAAGAAAATGTAAACCGAGGCCTTTTATTTCGTTCTGGACAACTAAGTTCCCAAATGTTACATATATTCTCTTCATACTATATGCATACATGTAGCAAATGCCACATGGTGTACCGTCACATCTGAGTGTGTACACCAATTCTGCAGTTTTAGTGGAAGTATCATATATATCCAACGATTTGTTAGTTTTGTTGGAAAAGATAACTCGGTTGTTATCAATAAATAATCCAAAACACGTAATACTTTTTATGTAATATTGTTGATCTGTCTAGGATTGATAGAAAAATATAAAACTTGGTTGTGTGTATGTACTGCCATTTATTTTTGCTAATAAGAAAAATTAGGCAATAAGGGGAGGTCTTCAAACAGTCATAATATCCATTACCAGACATTGAATGTAAGTTATAAAAGGTGAGCAAATGACCTCCCCCATATTAAACAAAGATGTATACATTATAACATGTACCAAATATACATGCAACAAAAATATTGTTGAACAAAAACAGCATTTCATACATCAACAGCAACAAACATGTGTAATACATTGCAAAATAAATCCCCAACTACACTGGTGATGAAGGGGAAGGAGGGTGGGTTGACTGCGGTGTTTACAAAATTGTTGACAGCTGACAGTTAAAGTGACGTAGTCAAAACATCGCGCGACTAAATGCCGCACTCTGATTGGCTAATGTAGACAAAAAGGAAGATCAGCTAAATACTCAAAAGTACTCAAAAATTAGAATTACAATTATATTATGACTAGACTACTATTTTTGGTACCAGCATAAAAATAACATATCACAATTTACATAAATGCTATTATTTACAATAATGCTGTATTATGTAATATTGTTGATCTGTCTAGGATTGATAGAAAAATATAAAACTTGGTTGTATGTATGTACTGCCATTTATTTTTGCTAATAAGAAAAATTAGGCAATAAGGGGAGGTCTTCAAACAGTCATAATATCCATTACCAGACATTGAATGTAAGTTATAAAAGGTGAGCAAATGACCTCCCCCATATTAAACAAAGATGTATACATTATAACATGTACCAAATATACATGCAACAAAAATATTGTTGAACAAAAACAGCCACCAAAAGCAAACAGCAGGTTTGCACAAAAAGACCCCACACAAAGTGGACTAGCCAGATCATGGTAGTCAACAAAATGAAATATGGCAGTACACACAACACATATGGCAATGACTAACCCCTGCCTTATATGGAGATATAGATATTAATATATCATGAAGGCACAGATTAACCAAACCAGTTTGAATACCACTAGGAACATCTTATTTTTAATTACCTTGCAAGTATAAACACATCAGTTGACTTCTGCCCTGTGTTAAAATAACAGCCGCTATATAATATACAATGTACATGTTAAAAGTTTGTTATACTATCAAACATGTTTTAAAGACAGATATACATGTAATCAAACATTTTCAGATGAACCAGTAGGCACATATGTTACTCAAATGACAAAATCAAACAACAGAAACAATGGTTAAAAAAAAACTATACAGCATATAAACACATCAGTTTACTTCTGACCTGTGTTATGTTATGTGTAACCACATCATGCACATAGTATAGATAAATGTTATACATGAATCACACTTTGAATAATGTCCAATATAAGACAAATGATAGGGAATTGTGATGAGAACTGAATTTTGACATACAACAAATCTATGCATTGAATTAAAAACACAAACAAAGCATATCAGATACAATTATAATACACAGCAGTTAACTTCTGAACTGTGAAAATCTTACAAGAAAAATATATATACATAGCATTTGCTATACATATTCAAAATGTAAAGCTTGACAAACGTGTGTATCTGCAAATAGCATCAGATTTTCATCTTCCCATTTATTGAATGCAGTTTTCAGAATAACCCAAATGTGCTGCATGAGTGTCTGCCCCTATCCTGAAGCTGTGACCCTTGTATAGAGCAGGGATCAAACCAACAACATCAATAATACTAGTAAGATTTTTCACTGCAAATGTTGGACATGGCAATACATTTACCTCTTAATTCTTCAATAGGTTTTTGCCAATCTACAGCCAAAGACTCCCTAAACTTTCTGAAAGATTCGTCATATGATCTCCAAGCAACATCCCCATGCAGTCTTTGCATTTCTCTAATAAAGCTCATGTATTTTAATAAATGGGGAGTTTCTGAGGGGTGTTTCTGAATTCTAATGTTAATAAAGATAAGAAAGGCATCAGTCCACTGACTGATGAACATGGGGGTTTTTGATTTTAAACTTTGCTGCACATTAATGACCCCTGGAGTAATGCACAACGTAAAAGGTTCTTCATCTTGGTGCGACAATAATACTTTTAAATCAAAAAATTCATTCGACCAAATTTTTGCCTTTATCTTTTGTGGTATTGTCGCACCAAGAGGAATACCTTCTGTTACAGAGATAAGATTATCAGAATTGAAAAAACCTTTGTTTGTGCCTACTGGCTCACCTGTGTTTTCTAAAAGTTGAGATACAACTGACAATATAGGGTTATCTTGCATAGACGAAGAAGCAGTCGTTGGTGCAGGTAACGCATTGACGGTGTTTGCATATGTAGCAGATGCAGCATTTTCTAGGGGTACCACTGTACTGCTTGATGCATCAGAGTTGGGTTTTTGCAATTTAACAATTTCTTGCGCAAGTCTTTGGTAATCGATTGGTTCAGCCTGAGGTTTATGTTTTGCTCTAGTACCTTCACTTGTCTCCACAGGATGTTTGCGTTTTGGCATGGTAACGCCTACAAGATATTTCAAAACTGTTAAAATCAATTTTCTAAATGTACCCAATATACAATTAATGCAACTTTTGAGTGTACAAATTTTCACTCAAATCATGCGGATATAGGTGCACACCAGCTAATTATTATTTGATTAATTGCAATTTTTGACACACAAACATTAAATAGGAAAATAAAATTATAGGACTTGCGCCAAAACAGTGTATATCTTTAGATTCACATGTAAACTTACATACATGTAACAATACAAATAAAGCATATGTGCATGAATCTGCATGAGCATATAAAAATGGAATCTCTGCATGTGCATAAGTAATAGTCCACATGACCATGAGTGAGAAACAGAAAAAATAGTCCACCCGACTCTGCATGCTGACCAGAAAAATAGTGCACATGACTCTGCACGTGAACCAGAAAAAATATTGCACACGACTGTGCATGGGAATCAAAATTAGTACACACGACTCTGCACGTGAATCAAAATTAGTACACACGACTCTGCATGTGAATCAAAATTAGTACACACGACTCTGCATGTGAATCAAAATTAGTACACACGACTCTGCATGTGAATCAAAATTAGTACACACGACTCTGCATGTGAATCAAAATTAGTACACACGACTCTGCATGTGAATCAAAATTAGTACACACGACTCTGCATGTGAATCAAAATTAGAACACACGACTCTGCATGTGAACCAGAAATATACTGTAGTACGTACACATGACTCTGCATGTGAACCAGACAAATAGTACACACGACTCTGCATGTGAACCAGAAAAATAAACCTCATGACTCTGCATGTGAATCAATTACACAGGACTCTGCATGTAAACCAGACAAATAGTACACACGACTCTGCATGTGAACCAGAAAAATAGTACACATAACTCTGCATGTGCATCAGAAAAGGGGTACACACGTCTCTGCATGTGAACCGTAAAATAGTACACATGACCCTGCATGTGAACAGGAAAAAAAAAATACATATGAACATTTTTCATACACCTACCAGCTATATAATTGTGAATTTAATGCATATGCCTGTGAATATATTGAACACTATGAATGCAATTTAGCTCAAAGAATAATAAAAATATGTCAGACTGCTTATCTTGAATGTTGAAGGACAGCTATTCTAATGTTGTGAAGGTATTTCTCCATGTGGCGAGAACCAGATTCAATGTTGAACCCCATCTCTCCCCAGGTAGGTCAGGTCCGCCCAGAAACCACGATGAAACCAAAAATGAATTCCATGAAGCTTTTCAGTCTCTGACTTGAGCTGGCTGTTCACAGTCATGACAATGGTGACATCATTGAAGGATGTCCGAGAGGCCCATGGGTGACGTCTAAGTAGTTGCCCTATAATAACTGTAAGGATACCAACCCCCTCATTGAGGTATTCCGCATATGACAAAATGTCAGTAGTCACTTTTCGTGGATCCGCATGGCACAAGTCATTTTCACGGATGAAACACACAGTGTGAGGTTTGAGGAAATTCAGAAATTCCGTAGATCGTGAGAGTCGTTCGAACTGCGAATGAACGAATGACCGATTATACGTGTACAAACATCTATCGCCATTGTCTGGACGGAGCCTGCCTCGGGGAAATTAAATAACCACTAGAGATAGTATTACCTCCAACAAAAGCTTGACTGCGGTGTTTACAAAATTGTTGACAGCTGACAGTTAAAGTGACGTAGTCAAAACATCGCGCGACTAAATGCCGCACTCTGATTGGCTAATGTAGACAAAAAGGAAGATCAGCTAAATACTCAAAAGTACTCAAAAATTAGAATTACAATTATATTATGACTAGACTACTATTTTTGGTACCAGCATAAAAATAACATATCACAATTTACATAAATGCCATTATTTACAATAATGCTGTACAGTTTGACGATGAGACACCTTTTGAAAGGTTGCTGACATTAACCTAACGTTCGCCAGACATGGCTTTGGATTGGTAAGCCTTCTCCTATCAAAGATTTACCACAAACAGTAATCCTAATTAAAACATCCCTAGACCATTTTGCTGGAGTTACATTAATAAATTTCATAGTTTTGGTTAAAGTGTTTGGCTGATTTGGTTCCTAACTGTACGAATCGGTCAATTCCTATATTTACAAAGATTTCAAACGGTTGAATTGGTCAAGGATTTGGGTATGCAATTGAGATTGTAAAACGAAAATTTGTCGGTCAGACCCGTTTTCCAGGACCGAGGAAAGCGTTGATTTGGCTTCAGTCACAGTCGTATTAAACCGTTTCAATTCATCATGCAGACACAACCTTAATGTTGTCGGTGTTACGAGAATGTTCAACCTCAAAACGTTTTAACCACTGTTCATGAGCACGGTCTAGAAACATCTTGGCTTCTTCAATGTCCTTGGCAAATAAAGAACAAATGTCTCCCTTTTCGCTACACAGTACATCATACTGTCTCTTAATTTCATCACGTAGCTTAGAAATGCAATCAACAAGATTTGATAACGAAATAAGTTTGTCTTTCATCTCGTCTTTACCAAGATTTTTAAAATTTAATCGATCCTATTAAAATTTGCACACAGTATATGTTGGTATGCAAAACACGCACTGCAGCACAATTATTTGTGATCTTGGCAAAAATTAAAGACTTTTTCCTTTATGAGTGCTACAGTTTTCATCCATATCAATGTCTTCCTTCAATCTCTCTTCATCATTCAAGTCGACGATTTTGTGATTTTGAAAATTGGAGCCTGTTTATGTAAACGTTTACAATCATCGCAGATGGGTTCTGAACATGATTTACATCAATATTTTCCAATGACAGTTAGTTCTCGTTTACAAAACAAACAATATTTGACAGACTCGTTTTCGAAATTACTGTAAACGAATTATATTAGGGGTGTACGATATTTGGCGGAAAACAGTTTTTGAACAAGTTGGCGTGGATTTGAATTAGCGTATTCCTGAATGTGAATATTCTTATGCATATATGCATGACATTTAGCGATGTACTAGATTTAGAGGAAGCCGCATTCCGCCAAAAACGCTAAATAGAATACACAGCCAAATGTAGTACGTTTACAGTAACCGTCATCGTCCATATCCACTTATTTAACGGGATACTTTTTGCCCAATTGTCACTGAAAATATCCTTTTTAGGTTCCTGTACCCGATGTCTACACACTGAACAGTTGATGACATTTAATTCATTTTCTTTAACTTGGGTTATCGAACTTGATGTGTTTGTAATTGTTATTGAAATATTAGCTGTTCAGATTAGAAAATGTGAAGATATAAATGGTCTGACATTTAATGAAAATAGTGGTAAGATAATTAAAATAGTTCAACACGCTGACGACTGCACAAATATGTTGAAAGATACAAATTCTCTTAAAAATGCAATAGAAATAATTAATGATTTCAGTAAAATGGCTGGACCGAAATTAAACTTAGGAAAAACGGAATGTCTTTTAACAGGGTCTTTTATTGAAATATATTCGAATGATAATTCAATACATGGAGTTAAAATTAATAAAAATTGTGTTAAGTCTTTGGGAATATATCTTGGTCATAACTATAAAGAATGCTATGAAAAAAATTGGACCAGCAAATTAGAAAAGTTAGAACGAATTCTAAGCGTTTGGAAAAGAAGAAATTTGACAATATTTGGTAAATGCACAGTTGTTAACACATTAGCAATATCAAAACTTGTATATAATGCCTTTATATTATCTAACCCAGATACTGGATTTTTTAAAGATGTGACAAAACTCATTTTCAATTTTTTGTGGAAGAAAAAAGATAGAATTAAAAGAAACACCCTTATTGGCGAAATTGAAGAAGGGGGTATTGGGATTGTAGATATAGAGAGTAAATTTCTAGCTGCTAAGGCATCTTGGATTTCACGAATTTTAGACGACAGAAGCATTACATTCAGAACCCTGTCTGATATTCTTGATAAAACAAATCTCTCAATCTATGATGTGTTAAAAACAAGTGATTGTAAACATAGTAAATCAGACTTTTTTATAATGACAAAACTTCCACACTTTTATGTTGAAGTTTTTATTGCTCTAAACAAATGTAAAAAATTGAGACAAGTAAATCATCTGAAGAGAGATGAATTCTTAACAGAATTTATCTGGAATAATAATCTTTTTAATTACAAATCAAAACCATTGTGCTTTGAAAATTGGATAAAAAGTGGTATTTTATATGTGAAAGATATTTTTGATGCAGATGGGAATTTGTATGACATAAATTATTTTTCTAGCATCATGAAAAAGAAAAATAATATTTTTTGTGAGTATATTATGCTTAGAACGTGTTTTAAGAATTACAGAAATATTTGATTGTTCTTATGCAAAATACATTAATATACAACAAAATACTAGGTTTATCTTTAAAGATGGCCTTAGAAGAAATATAGAATGTTTAAAGAGTAACTTTTATTATTCTATTTTTGTGAATATGAAATTTAAGAGATCTGTATATGAAAACAGATGGAACAAATTGTTTGGTATGTCGGCTGGAATTATTTGGAAAAATATATATAATCAAAAAATAAAATGCATGTATGATAAGAAAGTTGCTGAAATCAATTATAGGTTATTAAACAGTGTACTTAACAATAATTTAAGTGTTAGTAAGTGGAACAAAGATGTATCAGCCGAATGTGAATGTTGTCAAACAGTCGAAGACTGTGAACATCTTTTATTTAGTTGTAGATTAGTAAAACATATATGGCAAGAGGTGGGAAATTTCTTTAATTTTGGAATATCATGGAAGATAATAGTATTAGGGTTCCATTATGAAAATAATGTCAAAACTAGAAGGTTGAATACTATTTTGTCATTTATCTGCTTTTTAATTTATAAATACAAAATGTATTGTAGAATAAATCAAGAAAGAATGTCAAAAGAAAATTTAAAATATTTTGTGAAAAATAACTTAATTGTGGAAAATTGTGTTCTTAAAAAAGCTGGAAGTATTACATGTTCTGATGATATGTACTTAATTTTAAGTAATTATATTATGTAACTTTATGCATTCATCAATTTTATTCCACATTCTGGGGGTTGCAGTCCTCCAGTTGGAAGACAAGGGGTTCAAAGGACTGGACTATGTGTGTGAATCCCTTGTCTCTTGTCTTTGTGGAAAAGATTGTATATATACATTATATCTTGTGTAATACTAATGTTTAAGCTATATTTGATATTGTATTTCTGTTGAAATTTGAAATAAATTATGGAAAATTAAAAAAAAAAAAAAGAACTTGATGTGTAAGTCTGAATGCATACCTCACAAAATATGTAAAAACATGGCAAGTATCGTGAGACGTATAACCTCTCGAGACATATCGGACAATACAACGGAATGATTCCATTTCAGGCTGCACACTAGATGACTAAATTGTTAAAACAGTTGAAAACGTCTTACTTTCGTTTTAAATTCAGGGACTTCTAAAATGTACCAATGCACGTATTTGTCTTCAATAGCTATGCGGCGTAATAAATATAATTAGCAGGAATTAGAGCTGTAATTGATTGTTTCCTTAACGAAGCTCATTTCTATTTTTTTTTTAATTTCAATCCCAAATATATACTTTGTCTGTTCATATTCATAAATAGTAGTTGTTTTGTTGTTAGAGTATATCATAGTAACCATGTTATTTTAGTTTACAATACAAAGAGAAGACGCTTTTTTCTGATAATTTGAATATCTTTGAATATTAACACATGGTTTTTAAAAATTTATTTCACTTTTATATTATATGTTATGCTTTGGATTGGATGACATGCATCAGATAAACTTTGGTCAAAAAATAGATAGATGATAAATAGGTAGAATACAAATATTTACAACACGGTAGTAAAAATATTATTCGTTAATTACGATTGAAGTTTGTGTGCAGTCTCCATGGAAATTGATCAGTAAAAAGACAGTGAAACATGTGATTTTCAAATTGTTTGATAAGGTTTTTAAATTTGTTGATTTTCAGTATAATCGATTTCAACATGTGCCTAAAAAATTTAGTTGCTGACAAAGTTTGGCTCTTTAATATTCCAAATTCCAGTTAATATGAACTATTAAAAGAATTGAATGAAGAAAAAAAATATGAATCGGCTCAATAATTTTTCTTTGTACTTATGGGGGACTTGGGGCTGGTTTTCGTGATAATGCATTGAAGACGACGGTTTAAAACACGGCTTTTAACATTGCATATTTTAAAATATAGCCCCGGTGTATAAAACCAAGCTGTTGTTATAGCGCATCATTAAATCAATATATTTTGGAAATCTGTAGGCTCCTTTCATTCAACAGATCTTGACCTTAAATACAGAATAAGGAACTGATAAACATGTCCAAATTATGGGAAATAATATAAAAGAGATTGATATTTTTATCTTCTAATTATTAACAGTAAAATCACACTGAGATAAAATTAAAACATTCAAATGATCGGATCTAAAAGGAAATCATGACGATTAAGCAGCCACCTAAATCTCACAATTTAATTTGATTAATTTCCATTGTAAATACCTATAAGCAATCTATTTCCTTCCCGTGACACCCCTTCCAAAAAAGAGTGTTGATCCGCGCCTGACTCTAAAACCTATTGTTGTCTCTCATAATTTGGTAACAAATAGTATATGCTTTTCTCTTTTCTTCAAATACTCACTGATTATGGTGGATATATAATCCATTTTTAAAGTGTTGAATATGTCAAGGACATTATCATTTATTTACCAAATTCCATTTATTCATAATAAGATTATTTGCACAGTCGTCATTCCCCGAAACATTCATTTAAGTAAAATTCTGATTACATTAAAAGTGTTTTCAACTTAGGGACGATTTAGCCATCTTTCTACTTCGTATCTTTTTGCAGCAAAGCAATAATGGTCTTCCAAAGAAACAGGCTCTCCCAGAAACCGCACTAAGAATGATTTCAATTGATAAAAACAATGTTTTGCCATTTCATTCATTTAATAGAAAACAATAATGTTATTATATTATATGTAATATTACATATATATTAATTATATAAACTCACTGATTTAAGTCCAGACAATTTTCATAATTACTTGATCTCAAATATGCAAGCATGTTGGCCAAGATAAAAACATATCAATTTATGACCTCCTGGGTGGAAAACAATGTTATAGGGATGTGATATACGATGTTTCATATCCAAATTTCGACTTTGTTTACCAACATTTTTTATTTGCTTTATTTGTTCAGAGAAGAAGCACGCAAAAATGTTATCATCAGAGTCAAAGGATAATCCTCTCGGAGAACTCGAAGAACAAACGAATTCCGACAATATATTTCCCTTGGTATCGGTGACTAAGACACTGTCTTCTTTGACGTATGCCACCTTCTTACCACAAAATGACGAACAAATGAAAGGGTTGTTTCCTTTTCTGGCATACGGTATATTAGATCTGATTGAAAAATCACTACAACGAAAAGAGGCTGATGAATCATTGGCCGTAAAGAATCCGTCTAATATCCTTGTGATTCCCTTTACATTTCGTTCAACTGGAATTCTTTCGAGCTTAGTTAATTCTGTACCTCGAAATTTTATTTCATACTTTACAATAAACTGCCCAAATGCTACATATATTTTGTTCATGCCATATGCATAACACATGTCATACGGAATATCATCACATTTGTGTGTACATACCAATTTTTTGCGATTAGTTACAGAAGTATCATACACATCCAATGATTTCTTAGTTTCGCTGGAAATAATAGCTCTTTCGTCATCAATAAATATTCCGAAGTATACATTGCCTTCTGTTTCAAATCCTGAAATCTTTTTAAAGTTTGTTTTCATTAAGTCTTTACTTGCTAGCCATTGTTGAGGACTCGGTAAACCTGTTCCAAAGAACAGTGATTTATCGATCAAAGAAATTCGTTGTGTGGCATCACAATGGTTTTTTACAACGATGACATCTTCAAACTTCATCGGCTCGGTAATATCATCAAGCTGTTTTGTTTCAAAGATGTAAGACGCGGCTAAGTCCCAAATTTTCAAGGCTTTCAAACGATGGAAGTGGTCCTTAATTTGATAGTGCAATTTCCAATGTACAAGGAAAATCTGTCGGTCAGAACCACTTTTCAGGACAGAGGAAAGCATAGCTTTTGCTTCAGTAACTGTTGTATTAAATCGTTTCAGTTCATCCGACACGACTTCAATATTGTCTGTGTATTGAGCATGTCCTAACTCGAAACGTTTGTGCCACTGCTCATGAGCATGGTCGATAAGCATCTTGGCTTTTTCAATTTTCTCAGCAAATGAAGAACAAATGTCTTCTTTTGAAGCACATAGAGCATCAGTTTGTTTCTTATTTTTTTCCTGTAGCTCCATAATGCAATCATGGAGGCTTGATAGCGATTCAAGTTTTTCTGTCATATCGCTTTTATCAAGGTTCATCACAATTTCATCAATTGAGTCAAAATTTGTACACCTCCTATGCTGGTTCGCAAAACACACACAACAGCACAATTTGTTGTGGTCTCGGCAAAAAATATCAACTATTTTTCCTTTGTGAATGGCACAGTTCTCATCTATTTCAATGGCTTCATTCCATTTCACTGTATTGTTCATCTCGACAATTTTATGACACTGTAGACTCGGAACTCGTGCGTGGAAATCTTTACATTCATCACAAATAGGTTCTGCACAGGATTTACACCAGTGATTTGCCGAGACTGTTTCATTCTTTCGTTTACAAAACAAACAGTTCACTACTGATTCAGTCTCTGAATTTGCTGCCGTGGTCGTAACACACTTATTAAGCGGGAGACTTTTCGCCAAACCTTCGCTGGGAATATCGTTTTCTGGTTCTTTAACCTGTTTTCTACACACTGGGCAGTTAATGACATTGAATTCATCATTTTCGTCTCGGGTTGTCGAACTTGATATGTACGTCTGAATGCATACCTCACAAAATGTGTGCAAACATGGCAAGTACCTTGGGCTGTTTAACCTCTCGAGACATATCGGACAACGAAATGGTTCCTTTTCAGGCTCCACACTTGTTGACTCGGCCATTTGCAGGAACACTTCAAACAGTAAAAAAAATTAACTTTCGAAATAGCTGGACTATAGGTTTTTCCGATTTAACGAGAACATACCAGTTCCCATATTCGTCATAAGTTTAAAGGTTTTACAGCGCTTTTCAATACGCGGGCATGTTAAGGCTTCCCGATTGATTTTACAGCGATGTGTAGAAAGTCACTTGTCTGTACTTCATATGATATGACGTAACTTTTACGTCACGTTCTGCAATTTATCGATAAATCTCAGGAATGTATCTTAACGTAAAAAGTAAATTATATCAAACCGGTATTAAAAGCGCATGTTTCCTTTACACAGATGCTGTCGTTAATGCTAGACGTACAGAATTTATCCATATTAAACACCAGCATCAAATAATCGGTAGTTTTAAAGCTTCGTTTAATGTAAAAGACTATTTATAAACTTGTGGTTTTGAGACTATCTCTGCTACGTGTAAACAACTGAATAAAGAAATTTTAATGTATGTATAAACCAGCTTAGCGTAGGTGAAAGATCAACACAATTTTAGAATATTTTTCCTGAAAATTGGTAGAGAATATAAGTATCAATGTGAATATTGATTGGGAAACCTACGGATTTACCCAAATGTTTTGTAAATCGCTTCTGACTAGTAAAAATGTGGATTATTTTGACGATTTTGTGGAATGTTTCAACAATATCTCTCATAAACGAAATATCCATTCCAACCCCAAGCAAGAACTTAGTATATGACATGACAAAGGATTTAATGTCATTAATAACCTGCGCCGATGCATTTTAAATACTGAGATCATTTGCAGCATTAGGATTCGCCTGCCTCGTGATTACAATATACATATGACGTCACAAAAATGCATCAAATATAATGTTTAACATCGTTGTCAATAAATGTAACATAGAGTTTAAGAAATACTCCTGGTCTGCGTATTTTCGCGATGATTCAAATAATATCGTTTCCAGTCGTATTTTAGTTACGGGACGCCTTAACATTGCTGCGTAACAAGAAGACTTTACATGTACATGTGTGCAATGGCACCCAACTTGAGAATTTCTTTATCATTGTTAATCTTTAAATAGAACCATCTTCGGCCTACGTTTTCATAGATAACTGTTAATGAAGTTGATTATGCTTTTTATGGGAAGGAGGGTTATTATGACCAGGTATGTAACCAATAACAGTAGTTGATCTAGAATTTGTCGAAAAAGGGGGGTGGACAAAAGGCCAGGGGTATCGGGCCTGCCTTGAGGTCTCGGATCAAGGTTTGAGGAGGGGGGAGGTTAAAAATACTTTTTAAGCTATTTTGCTGTACTTGACAGATTGTAAAGTCAATGAATAACAATAAAGACTGATCTTCTGTAGTTCTACTAATCTTTACTTTTAATTCTGATCACAAAAGGAGGCAGGGCCACCATCCCCCCATCTCAATTCCCCAGTGAATAGTTATCATAATAGTAGTAGTATTTTGATGTAATGGTGTTAGGTGTTGTTCATTAAGAAAGAAAAGAGAAAAATTTTAAAAGGTAAATGTGAGAAATGTACTTCTTCAAACATTACCTATAGGGTTTTTTTCTGAAGGCCTATTGATTATCCTACTCTAAATTTTAACCATAATCAGATCAAGATTTTGATTTTTTGCAATACTTGACAAATCAAATGTAACCAGCAAGCTATATTGAATCTACTACTGATATTCTGTGATTCGCTGTAAATAGCTATAGGGATGTCAGTTATCTTGTACATTCGAGGATCAAATTGTGTAAACATTCAAATTCTTGATCTGGCTTGTTTCTGTCCAAAACTGACCAAATTGTTGTCAAATGTACCCTATGTTGAGGCAAAGAAACAACATTAATGTGCAAGATTCAACCTTTTTCTCAAGAAATGGTAGTAAAGAGTACATCAATGAACCCCAATAATATTTTTGCATATATTTAATTCATCAATATAAGTTTGCAACCGCGCAGCTCTACATTACAGTTGTTCTAAGTTATTAAAAGAAAAATTGATGTGTTTTTTATGCATAATTAACATTCAAAACAACCGTTATACCTCATATTTATTGCTTTTTCATCTTTTAAGAACAATTTTGGTCAGTTTTGGGCAGTACTTAACAAGCCAGTTCAAGAAATATGGACATGTTCGTCTTCAAATGTACAAGATAGCAGCACATTCCCCATAAGTGACCGATGGTTGAGTTTATCAATTATAAGTTTGAATATATACAGTCAAACAATATACATGTATTAAACAGTTGCATATAAATATGTACAAGTATGATAGAAGAGAGATAACATAAAGCTGACCTTATTTAAAAAAAAAAGCTAAATTAATAACAGTACTAGTATTTGGTCGCCAAATTAATTTTGATCGATCCTCAACTGTTTCAGGAGTACATGTATAGATTTGTATGCCGCTTGTTTATATATAATGGTCGATTGCTTTGTTATCGAGACAGTCAAGCTGCAGGGACTTCTAAATGCATGTACTTCACCAAGTAGTAATATGTTTGAAAAAAAGAATGATAAAAGAAACTACAATAAAAAAAAAGTTATATTTTTGAAAGAAGGACTAGGAAAAGGTTCAGTCATATAATTATTTTCCCTGATTGATGTGATCTTCGTGATAAAAATATAACTAAAAAAAATTGAAATGTACCATTTATTAAAACAAGAATACTTGAGAATTAAAAATTTATAAATAGTCTCCTCGATTAGACTTTAACAAGGGTAATTTTGACGTCATAAAAAGTACATTTTCCCGTATTTCTTAAAACGGAGCAGAAGACACCAATAAACACAGAATAAAAACTTCATATACACATGTGAACAAGATGGTATTTTCATGAGATTAAACAATATTTTGAATTTTAGGGCATATGTTGAAAGAAACTGTATTTTCCACTGTAATATGTTTTAGTACCTGTGCTTACTTTTGAGGGGTTTTTTTTTCTAATGTAGTAATTTTTTTTAGAAAAACTCAAACATTTTTACATTGTATGTCTACATTTTTTCGCACGTTGAGCGGTTTGTTGCTCATTTTTTTCTTTTTGAACATGGAATTCATTGAGTTGGGTACTAGATTAGGATTGAAAGATGAAGATTTGAGAGAATTTGAAAAAAATAAAGAGACAGAGAAATTTGAAAGAGATGAGAGAGCGGCAGAGAGAGAAGTTCGTAAGATAGAAAAAGAGATTGAGCTAGAAACGATAAAGAGAGAAATAGAGTTACAGAGACAGAAAAACTCAGAGATAGCTGCTGCAAGTGCTTCTGTATCAAGTCAGGCTAAACTTCCCAAACTACCGGTTTTTGAAGAAACTAATGACTGTATTGACTCCTATTTACAGAGATTCGAGAGATTTGCATTCAACGCAAAATGGGAAGAGTCCATCTGGGCCATCAATCTCAGTGCATTGTTAAAAGGTAAAGCTCTGGACGTTTATTCTAGATTACCTGCAGGTGAAGCTCTCAATTACGGATGTCTGAAGCAGGCGCTACTAAAGCGATTCCAACTGACAGAAGAAGGATTTCACTCAAAGTTCCGTAATTCTAAACCAGAACAAGAGGTCATCAAAGGATCAGAGAACATTGGAGCATATTTCCTGAGTCGGCATGTTGCAGAATAGATTAGTTTTAAGTGCATGAACTGTTTAACTTACGGCACATTTCATTTACGATAAAATGTTACAAAATTGTATTTTGTTCTTAGGAATGGAGGTATTGTCACAATTATGTTCCAACCATACTCCCATACTTTTGGTTGAGTTCTAGTATCTAAATTTTGTTTGAAATGTATTTCCATACTTTTGAGTTATTTATATATTTTTGCTTGCATGAGTGGTCACTGGGTGTAGTAATACTACTGGAGAAAACCTGTTTAACAGGTATTATTTATTTTTAAATAAACTTGCTTAGTGGTTTGAAGAGTGAGGTTAGATGTATTCTGGGCGACACGCTGTGTGGACGTGTCTGTACTCTTGGTGAGATATCTTGGGCGTTTCCCATGCTGTGTGATCTTGGGAACGGCATCCCTGTGTGGGCTTATTTGTGTGAGAGAGATACAACCCAGTAAGTGTTATATTATTTCTATTTTTATGGTTGATATTAATTCTGCATTGTGAGTAGAGTTAGACTACAGGTATGTGAAATTGTAATTTAAATAGCTGTTATGTTACGGTAGCCCAGAATTGTAATATACTGCAGCGGTGTGTTTAATGAGTCAGTATATGTATCTAATTTCAAATAGGTGTATAAGAAAACTTATTATGCCACGTTGTTCGATATTTAAATAGGTGACCACGGAGTGGGCACGTGCACGTGGTGGACCATGTTATATCCGTGGAAGGACTTATGGTGGGACAATTAATATCCAAACCAAAAACTTATGCTTTCCCAGTCCTACGGAACTTACCTTATGTGAGACGTCTTGTCGAATGCCATCTAGTCCATCCGATAGAACTGATGTCAACAACCTCCTAATTATTGTATATTTGTAAATAAATTGTGTTTGTTTTGTAAATTTTGTTTTGTTTGACTTACAAGGACCATCCTTTTACCAGATTGGTGAAATGTGTTAAGAACCTAGTATACAATTTGAATGCAATTGTGACACCATAGATAACGAGCAATATTCTTATAGAGCGCAACTACATGAACTATGTAAAATCTGTAAAAAAAAAAAAAATAAAAAAAAAAATAAGATATTAGAAATGAAGCTGACTGTTGTTAAATCCATAATAGTTTTTCGAATTTCTTACTTACATATCCAACACCTTATCTTACAACTGCGCTACGACGCTAGTACATTGTAAAAGAAATGAAATATAAAGTTATACATGTAGTATGCACGCTTTTTAAGGGAAGGGGGGTAATTATGACTGGGTATGTAACCAACTGTTATTATATATATTAAAAGTGTGTTGATGCTAAAGATTCCAATAGAGAGAAGAAAGGGGTAGTGTTATGAAGCTTACAACACAAGAGGTATGTACTATTATATAAATAGTGCCTGTTTGGGAGGGTAACAGTTGAAATTGACACCCCGAGAAAACCATTGTCAACCGACGCGAAGCGGAGGTTGACAATGGTTTTCGAGGGGTGTCAATTTCAACTGTTATCCTCCCAAACAGGCACTATTTATTTTGTTATACTGAATGTCTTAATTTTTAAGAAAATTTTACTGCTTTTATATAGGAATAACGTGAATTCTACAGCGAACCGTACGCGCATAATTTTCGCGCATGTAACATTTTTTAATGTTACCCGTTGCTAAGTGCGTTGCTAACGCTGAGGGTAATAGAAAATATCATTAACTGCGTCTTAACCAATCAGATTTCAGTATTTAACATGAAAGTATAACAAATTATTATATCAACTAGGTTCCCTTTTTATTGATATCTCACTATATACATAATCATTACTATACAATGGGTCAAGATGCAGATTTTGTGCAGTACTGTAATTCACAAAACCAAATGTCATCCACTCAGCTATTGAATTCGCCGCTGATATTTTGTAATTCGCAGTTTATATTTAAGTATACGGTAATCTATTTATATAAAGTTTGAAATCAATTTACATCAAACAAGTCGAACACTAAACGAAGTTAAGTTGCTTAAAAAGTATGATAGAAAAGACATAACATTATCGTTATGTTACAAAATACAAAAAAAAATGGACAGCACAAACTGGATTGTGTAATTTACATTACTGACTTTCAGGTGTTTTTAGATCGTCAACGATTCTTTTCATTAAAATCAGTCACTGGAAAATGTACATAGGCAATATTCCATACTTTTCGCTGAATTGTAACATGAGATATAGGAACCAAGTAAACAACTCTGAACTCAGAAAACATTAAATCTTTTAAAAAATTATTTTAAATCAGCATATTAGCTAGTATATCGAGTTGGCGGGCATCTTTGGATTGATAAAAACCGGGACATGCGTATATTGTTTATATCGAAAGTATTCACGAGTTATTGCAAGGGATAGTATATTTTTCTTGATTTATTTTAACTTCCTGTATTTGCGGTAAATGGCAGCTGAGGTAAGAAATCACTTTATTTCGTTTTGTGGATCGTTATAAATGTTTAATTTAAAAATTGGTGACATATCACATCCTCGACAATTATCGGTGATGCGTGTATTATATTAAAACATCAGCAATAAAATAGTTGAGTGTGCCTGCTTAAAATGTTTTCTTCCTTTCGTTTCACTTTAGTCATGTATCATACAGAGGGTTTGTTAGACATGATAATATGATTTATATCCGACACAGGAGTTGCTGGCCTTCCTGATGGGAATGCTGTCGTCTGCTGTGGCAGGGATCCTGACTTGTTATTTCTTCCAACACCACAACAAACGATATCATCAATGTGAGTAATCAACGACACAACATCACTGTAGTTGAAAAATAACTGCATGTATGATTACATGTACATATTGTATTGAAGTCGTCATACACAAGTGACAACTGAGAGAAGAGGGTTGGGTCAAACGCATCTAAATACATCTAAACCGGGCTATGTAACAGGGACGTGGAATGGGGAAGTGGGGCTAAAAAACCAAAAAGGATAATAATTACTGACTCAATAACCATGAAAAAGTAAAATCAATAAACAATAAAAAAAAGTATTCTTGTGATAAAATGGGGTATAGTTTGACAATGCATGTTTAAACAGGGGAGGTTCCTCTCCCCCACCATCTGACTTCGGTAGAAACATACCAATTTGTCACCCATTTTTTACGTAGCTTCGCCATTTACATATGTACAAAATGACCTTTTATTGATAAACAATATTATGTTTGTTATTTAGGTGTTCACAACAGCAACGGATCGGTTGGTCCGGAAGGGTGCAAGTATTTTCTGAATGCTGTCGGATTGCTTCCCCGGCTAAGAGAACTTCCGGCCGCCCTTAATTTGCGCAAGTTTATTTCACTTTTTTTCGGATCTATTTGATAGATAGATGGACGGGTGAATTGAGATTCATTTTATGTGTTATTTGTTAAATTTCTCTTTTCAGTTCCCACAACAACATACAAGTCAGTGTTAGAACTAGAAATCATTGAAGAAAAAGACCCCATCTCAGGACAATGTTACAGTCGTTTTTATTCCAAAGAGAAAACATAGCTTATCCAGGATAAATAGTGTTTTCAAAAGAACTGAGGCAATCATGCAAATTACATTGTAGTGTGAATCCCATGTAGAAAATCACCAATATTTAGATAAAAAATCAAAGTGGACAAAAATTTGTATTAACTTTATTTATTTTTTTTACAGTGTATGCATTTTTTAATATGCCCAAAAACAAACAGAAAAAATAACAAACAATTTAAAAACAAATAAATCAACAGCTACCGCATCTGATTTTTTTTTTCATAACCTTGTATATAAATATAACACGAAACACAGTTATTTTGGATTTAATCAAATGGTATAACTTTGATATCAAGCAGTTATTTTAAGTATACTCGTACTTTTGGTGTTGATCCTATAAATTATTAAAAATCTTAAGAACAAATAATGTTCAAAAAACAAAAAAGGAAAAATGACATGATATGTAAGTTACAATATGTATAATTAATATGTAAATACTTCAATCCACGCTTTTCAAATTAAAAAAAAATATTTCAATTTTGTATTTTGATTGCCAAGGTTGGGACTACTTAATCATTTAAAGAAAAAACGTCAATCAACATTAAAAATAATCAATGCTCATATCTACCTATAGTCCTTGGTTTTGAGCATGGAACCTTGTATATATGATAAGCAAACAAAGAAACTGAAGTGAGATCATTTCTACATAAATTCAAAAATGCCATTTTGACCCTATTAAGGGTCTATACTAAATACTATCTAAATCCTTTATCAAATGCTGATGACAACCTTGAAAATGTTTTATAAACAATTACATGTAAATCATAAGCATATTGCATGATTTTTTCCCCTCTGTGAGACTGTTCCTTCAATACAATATACTAATTAATTCCAGACTATTTCTTCATCTCGGACTCTTATTGAAATCCATTTACACATTTTTTTCCCTTATCATTGAAGAAAAAATATGAACGTCCTAAGTACTAACTAGTACATATATCAAATATATAAACATAAAAATATTGCTGCAGTTTTTGCAAGTCTATACTATTAAAAAGATTTAAGAAAATATGACCTCCATTTAAGGATTTCAGCTGTAGAGGGACAACATCAAGTTTGGAAATTACCATGAGTTGTTTTCCTAATGTTTAGTAAAAGATGGTGTAAATCTGTATTACTTTAAAGGACCTAAAATGTCAATTACAGACCTGATAATGGTCTTTGAAGTCCATATTAAAATGCAAGTCCATTCCATTTCTTATCAAACGAAACTTAAACCCATGTGTTTGGTGTACACTGCAAATTACAAACATGCATATTGCATGTACAAAACATACAATTACATTATACATATGTATGTGTGCTTTACAAGAAAAAAAACATGTGTTAAAAAAGATTTCACTGTCACAGTGGTTGTTCATTGACAAAGTTGTCTCCCTGAAATTTCTGTCATGGCCAGAGAGGGGGAAGGGGGGAGGTCAAAGATTGAGCAGATTCAAGAAATCTGCAGGGGACAGGGCGGTGAATGATGGCAACACCTCATTGCTAATACAGTCATGGCCAACTCTCTGTAAAAAAAAAAATTAAAATATATACATCTGAAATGTTACAATGATGTGATTCAGAAATACTGTTATACAGTTCACATTTATTTTTAAAAACACAAAAGAGAGAACATATTCTTAAGAGATAAAAAGGGAAGCAATCCAAACAAATGAGATGCATTATTTACTTATACCTTTATAGATATTTTCAAAAAAAAAAATTAATTATGAACATCCAAGAGCAATTAATATACCTTTTCTTAAAACTGCTTTTATCAAAGATGTTTTTTTTTTTCTAGTACATTTGTCTAATGTGAATTCAATGAGCACATTTTCAATGTAGCAACAAACAAGAATATTTGTAGCTCAAATAACACATTAAATTGGTTACTGAAAAATATCTCACCCTCCAGCACACCCCTCTGCAGTTGTTACAGACAACCAGCTCATCTCCATAACAGGTCTTCAGAACTTTGGATTTCCTGTTGACGAAGATATATAACATTGTGATGAATTCCAATTTCGATACATATTCATAAAACTCTTAAAAAAAAGACAATCTATATATAATACACCCACATTAGGAGCACCCCCCCCCCTTACAAAAAAAGACAGCTCATGAATACTGTGTATGTACCAGTATGTACAAATTGTGTGTCTCTCTACATTAAGTTTTGCAAAACAGGGTTACAATTTTTGGTGTTTTTTATTAAGAAGCTCCACAGATATCTTCAAATGTAGTAATTCTTATCAATAAGATGGACCTCTTTAAAGTAATAATTTATTGCATAAGATGTGAATTGCCAAGCTAACTAAAACCAAGTTAGTTCACTCACTTGAGACAAAATTTGAAGACCTCAACCCAGTTGACACTATAGAGCTCCATATGGCCTACATAGTCACAGATCTCTTTGTCACTGAAGTGGTGGAAACACATGGACTCCCAGACTTCTGTATCCATGGCAATGACCTCTAGGGTGGAACAGGTCAAGGCCACATTGATGATGTCCCGAGGTTTTTCCAGTTTCTTAAGTATGTTGATCAAGCATTCTTTGGGCAAGTCCATCAGAGAGAGTGTTCCATCTTCTTCTTTCTGTTGAAAAAAAAAATCAATTCCTCTGTGATCATATACTGAATGTATGGAAAATTAATAAATGAAATCCTCTTTTGGTATATTATTGTGAAAATATGGCTTAAGAAAGTATATACGTTTGTAATTTTTTGTAAATATTCAGCGTTTGAAACATAAGAATTGATTACATTATCTAACTTTCTGGTTCTAACAATTTTTGCATTGATGGTGTTACCTGTGTATACTGAAAGTTTGACACGCGGACGAGACAGTTGCTGACCATGTCTTGGTGCTTTCGCCTCATGGCCTTGCTTCCAATCATCTCCTGCTCCTTGTCTCTCAGGCAATCATGCACATCTCTCAGAGTCTGCTTCAGCGAGGGAACAAAGAGTTCCAACGATATAGCTGCAAGGTCAAATAAACTTTCTCAATTCTCACTAAAGATAAACATCATTCTATTCAAGACTGAAGCATTGTAATGTTGCTGAATTTTTGGGCAGAGTATCAAAAATAAATGTAAAAGAGAGAAAAATTTAGTACTAAATCATAAATATAAATTTGTATGAAGAATACAAAAGAAAAATGTAAAAAGAAAAAAAAATAAAGCTTTCCTCCTACTCTGATGAAATTTGTTGAGAGATTATGTATAAAAACAAGAAAAACAATTTTCTGGAAGGCTTTCAATTTCTGTTTTATACTTATATGAGTAGTACTACGTGCTGGTACACACCAGTAGATGTCATTTGCTCCAGCATGTTGCAGACATGCTTCTGTACTGTTCCACTGATTCTGTGGCTTTTATGTTTGATCAGTGATCTGTAAAACTGTCAATCAACCCAATCAGAATCATAGGAGAACATGTATTATACAGAAGCAAAAAAAACAACACAGAACATCGCAAGAAAACAACAAATCATATTTACTGGAATTCTATGGCAAACATTATTTCTAAGATTCTCAGAATGCGTTAATGTGAAAGGTTGTCCATATTAAATTTTGGGTGATAATATCACAACAACGCCTGCATTGTTGACCTTATTATGATACCGTAAACCAATTTTTATTCGCGGCAACTTTATTTCGCGATTAACTGCCAATAAACTAGTTCCCGGCGACTAATGTTCGCAACCAAGCCTTATCCAGACCTGTATTGTTATAAAAACTATAGACAAAGGATTGGTTCGCGGCGAGAAATATTCGCAACGACAAGGATCTCGCTAACCTTTTGAAAATTTCTCGCACCCGAATAAAAGTTGGTTTACAGTAATTTGTTCATCTTTTATACAAATAAAAGGGTTTTACATATTATATTTATCATCATACCTCCAAACAGTACATAAATTGTCTGTACTGGTTAGCATACTCCTCAAACTGCAACTTCTCGAGTGCACTGCTCACACTTTCATTGGTTTTTCTCTTTAAGAAAAATTAAACAGTAAGTTTACAATATAGATGTACTATAATCCTTGTATTTCTGAGAACAGCTAACATATATATGTATTACATTGGTTTTTAGTAAATCTTGTTCTAATACAAACACAGATATAGTGAGATCATGGATATAACAAAAATTCTTAATTTTTTTTTTTTTTTTGGTCCCTCACATTTTTTCTTAATCACGATTCCGTCTTGATTTTTTCTGCGATAATAAAGTTAAAACTCTGATTATACAATTTAACCTGTTGTCCTGTGCCTTGTATATTTCGAAGAAATGGCAATGGTAAAAGTTGCATTTTATTCATGTCCAAGACAATCTGAATAGAAACCATTCTACAAAAAAAAAAAAATATCATGTATCAATAGTGATAACAGTCATTAAAGATCAAATTAATGTCATTAAAAAAATAATGCAATAAATCTATGAATTATAAATAGAAAAGATGTTTTCATTTTAGCTTATATCTTTTACACAGGATGAAAAATTCACCGATTTGTTGGAATTTGAAAGTTTACATTATTGATTTAAAATCGACTGTGAACAGTCGATTCAATTTGATTATTGATAGTAAAATTGGTCCGACTTTACAGACTAGTATTAATTAAGTATACATGTATATACTAATTACTATTATACTTAGTTCTATTATTACTACTAATAGCTATATGTAAATATAACCGTTGTATAATGAGGGGAAATAAATTGTGAACTCACCTTTCATTGTAATTTTCTGTAGTCCCAATGGCGCTTCCCCTCTCACGGGCGCTATCCAGTACTCCACCCCCTGCATCATATCCCCCGGACGCGATCACCCAGTGTCCGTTCTGTTTTACATAGACGTTTCCCCGCGAACTTGCCTCCATTGCAATGCCGAAGTTTTTCAAGAATGGCAAGTTGTCCAAGTTTCATCTATGTTTCCTCGCTATAGCGATATGCTTTGGATTACCATATATGGATATCTTTTCCTTGTGGTAGTTGTGGCCTTGATTTTCTTTTTTACATTTAAATATAATCATTGTTATTTTTAGCTTCCTGTGTTTAGGTAGCTAAACACAGTTTCGTATAAAATCCAGGGGGTTTTTCTCTGAGGAAAAGCATGATGGTTAGGGATTTTCCTGCTATTTTTATGCGGTATACATGAAAATCAAATTTTTAAACTCTCAGTTGCATAATATAGTGAATTATCTTTCGAATACATGAAAAAAGTATGTAGAAAATTTTTAAAAATTAATTTTGTGAGACTCTAAAATAAAGGGCGGTAACTCCAAAAACATCCCGATTTTACACATGCAGAATTTCATGAATTGTTTAGCGGGTAACATAGCTCTTTAAAAAGCTGGCGAATGTACCCTGAAAATACTATGAAATGATGCCTAAGGACTTGTTCTTGAAAATGTACAGAAATAAAAATGGCTGATTTGGTTGCATTCTGCTTTTAGGGGGAGCCTAAAATGCATGGGTGTACTGCATTTAGACGCAATCTTTTGTCTATTTTCCGCATGTTTTGAGTGCCAGATAAATTCTAGCATTAAGTTACATGTGCATTATTTTTAAATATTTACAAAATTCACGATTTTATCTTTCTATTGATATATAAATATATATGTAACATATTTTAACAATTTAATTTTATAGGGGTCAGTTTTGCTTGCCCCTCATCTGAAAACGTCCTTATAACGTTACATATAAAACTGTGTTTTGCACCCTTAAGGGAACACATAATATAACGTTGATCTGTCTTTATCTTACAAAATTGCTGCGTTAGCATTTTTGTTCAGTCAGTAGAGTTTTAGTTTGACCCTCAAGCATTAAATAAATGTAAAACATGCTTTGTGCATGTTCATTTCTCACTTTATGACGTTAGGTATATGATTGTGTATTGTGACGTGTTGTTTTACATTGTGATGCATTAACATTGTGACATTTTTAAGTGTGACGTCATGTCAACAAAGCCGCTCCGATCATGAGTTCATAACTTTTAGTTCCAATAATAGAATAGAGAGAGTATGATACACTTATTTTATGTGTATGTGTATTTAATTATGTGTTAAAATGAGTATCCGGTTATGGACTTTTGAGCCGCTCTATTAATTCAACAAAATTTCATATGAAATGATTACACATGTGTGCATAATTCAAATAGACAATTGTGTAAAGTATCAGAAATTGTATTAGACGGGGGGGGGGGGGGGGGGGTGTAATTATTTTTTTAAAACTTGTTTGTCATCAGTATCAAATGCGCAGTACAATTGGTAATGTTCAATTCATTAAATAAAGTAGAATTAGTAAGTGGAAAGTCAGTTTTGAATTTTGAACTGCACAGTCGTGTTCGAAAGGTCTATCTTTGTATTTGACACATCCTACCTAAATGACAATATCTCGGCCATTTTTTCACTAAATTCAACTTTGTGTACACCAAAATGTTCGTAATATTCTCCTCTTTGCATCAAAGCATTAAAAAGTGGCATACAAAAATATTTTATTTCCTTTAAGGTAGCTAAACACAGTTTCGTATAAAATCCAGGGGGTTTTTCTCTGAGGAAAAGCATGATGGTTAGGGATTTTCCTGCTATTTTTATGCGGTATACATGAAAATCAAATTTTTAAACTCTCAGTTGCATAATATAGTGAATTATCTTTCGAATACATGAAAAAAGTATGTAGAAAATTTTTAAAAATTAATTTTGTGAGACTCTAAAATAAAGGGCGGTAACTCCAAAAACATCCCGATTTTACACATGCAGAATTTCATGAATTGTTTAGCGGGTAACATAGCTCTTTAAAAAGCTGGCGAATGTACCCTGAAAATACTATGAAATGATGCCTAAGGACTTGTTCTTGAAAATGTACAGAAATAAAAATGGCTGATTTGGTTGCATTCTGCTTTTAGGGGGAGCCTAAAATGCATGGGTGTACTGCATTTAGACGCAATCTTTTGTCTATTTTCCGCATGTTTTGAGTGCCAGATAAATTCTAGCATTAAGTTACATGTGCATTATTTTTAAATATTTACAAAATTCACGATTTTATCTTTCTATTGATATATAAATATATATGTAACATATTTTAACAATTTAATTTTATAGGGGTCAGTTTTGCTTGCCCCTCATCTGAAAACGTCCTTATAACGTTACATATAAAACTGTGTTTTGCACCCTTATACAAAAAGAATATTGATAACACCGATCCCGATACAAAATAATATTACTTTCTTCTACATGTTCTATAAACGATAAAATTACTATATTATACATATATATAAAACATAATCAATTATGTTTAAAAGACGTCAACTTATCAATTTTATTAAAAAAAATAAAAGTTTGCCCAAATGACCCCTTTTAGTGTGACATAGTTCTATTGCACGTTCGGGATCGCCATCTTGTGGCAGCTAATTATATATGCATGTCAAAGGTCAATCGGGGATAAACTTGTCTACGTAACAAACAAAATGGACGCTTGTTCTATTCAAGAAGTTAAACACCCGGTTCTTTTCGATTGACATTTTGTGATTTGGATATTTTGTACATATATTTCTATACACAATGGATCCTGGTGATCAAAGGTGTTCTTTGGAAGACTTTTCTCATTGGAAAATCGAGGCGTTGCGTTCTTTTTTGAGCCAAAGAGGTTTGTCAATTGGCGGGAATAAACAAGAACTTGTTGCACTCGCGTTTGCAGCTAATACACTTAACATGCCAATAATACCTACAGCTGTAGAAATTGAGAAGTCTAAGTTAGAATGCTACAAGAATTTACTTAAAGTTGGTGATGTTATTTTGCCGGACCCATTCTTAATATTCGACAAATGGGAGGACGAAACACAAGGAATGTCCCATTGGCCACCAGTGTTCATTACCGATGTGACCACTTTTCTAATGAAATACGAAAGCGAAGAGAAGGCTCAGCTGCATTTGAACCAATATAAGATCGGTAAAGCATATGAGTACTATACATCAGAGTGGCTGAAGGAGGTATTTTATCATCCAATATCTACTTCATCTTCCTACTGTTTTCTGCGTGCCAGATGTACTCCATCACAGAGTTTAAATGCAGCAACTCACAGTGCCTGGGTCTGTTTACAGAAAGCTACAGGACATGTTTTAAGTGCCTACTGCTCCTGCACCTCAGGGTTAGTATAAATAATTATATACTAGTAATTAAATCCTTTTTAGTCAAATTCTTTAAAGAGATCTTTATACTATAGTGATTATTTCAACTTGAAATTACTTGTATTTACATCTGAATTATAATTTAATCTCTTCTTATGTGGGTTCCATTATATCCCGTATCCGAGATACTAGTATATTATTTATCGATATTATTATTATGAGACACCAGAACATATTAAAAAAAACTTATATGTCTCAAATATATAGCTGTAGCATTCCTTTGAAACTTTTTGTAAAAAAAAATAATTCAAACTTTATTAACTAAAGAGTTTATAGCTGATTATATGGAATAGTTTAAAGACTTAATATACTGAATGTTACTCTCATATTTTCAACAATTTCAGTTTGGGACAAACTTGCAACCATGTGGCAGGTCTACTTTTCCGCATTGAATCTGCAAACAAATTAGGCCTTACATCTTGCACCTCAGGCACATGCATATGGGTAAAACCATCTGAAAAGAAACTCCAGCCTGCCCAAATAAAGAGCATGAATTTCAAAAAGTCAAGACATGGTAAATCTGGTAGGTATATATATATTTATATATATACATGTATATTCTATTATGCTACATATGGTGCATGAATTTTTCAAGTGAAGTTATTGTATGACTATCATGTTTTACATATTTATATTTAGTGACCAGACCACTTGTTGGAAAGAGTAAGGCTGACTATGATGTAATGCCTGAAGCAAACAATGACACCGAGGCCTGCATTCAGAAAACTCTTTTGGCCTCTCTGAAGGATGCAATTCCAAATGCTTGTGTATTCAAAGGTATATTAAATTAGGAATTTTATTACATGTATAATTATTTTATATTTCTTGATTCACAATCTAACAAACAGAGGGCAACTGGAACTTAGAATGATTTTAAATTAGATAAAAAGGTCTAAAGAAATAAAAAAAGATACTTGTACTAGAGAAAACTTCTGTTATTTATCACTAATGAAATATATTGTTCTTGGGTCTTCTGTTGGTTAATGTTCTTCTTTTTATGATAGGAGTGCACACTACTGATGACCAGGATACCACACAGTTACCTGTACCAGTGAATCAGAAAGAAACAGCTGATGTTATGGCTTTTGATGTTTCAAACTATTATATTGACAATATGGTTAAAAACAATGTAGAACATGTCACAGAGACTGAGGTTCAAGCCATTAACAACCTCACCATGGGTCAATCATCCAACCCCAATTGGACAGAGATGAGAAAAGGACGGATTACGGCATCGAATTTCTATGCTGTCCATACAAAAGTGGAAAGTTATAAGAGAAACGCTGCACACTGTGACATAAAGCCTTTGCTCTCACGTATAATGGGATATAAACATGTTAATCCGAATGTGATGTCTTTAAAGTATGGACGTGAAATGGAACCCATTGCTAAAATTGAGTTTATGAAAATGTACAGAAAAAAACACAAAGATGTATCATTTGATGAATGTGGTATATTTTTAGATGTTGATCACCCCTATTTAGCAGCTTCCCCCGATTTATTGGTATCATGTTCTTGCTGTGGTGAGGGTTTAGTAGAATTTAAATGTCCTCTCATTCCAAAATGTTCTACATGTTTTTCTTTTTGCAAATGTAATTTGCCAAGTTGTTTACAAAACACTGAATCACTTACATTGAAACACGGGGCATATTATGGTCAAATTCAGGGCCAGATTGAACTTACAAAGCGAAAATGGTGTATACTGTACATATATACATGCAATGGACCATTTTATGAAAATATTGTATTTGACCAGCATTTTTATTCAGAAATGTCATCCAACCTTGAATTTTTCTATCATTCATTTGTTTTACCAGAGATTCATTCTAGGTCTTTGCAACATCTTTTGACCCAAGAAAGTTTAAATGTTCATACACCAGAGCCAATGGAAATTGACAACAAGGTACATGTAGAAGGGGAGACATATTTTTGTCCTGAATGTAATATGGTTGTTATGAATGAAGTGACCAAGCTTAAAGAGCGTAGCATATATTGTGATGTGTGCAAACTTTGGTATCATTTTCATTGTGTTGGAATAACTGACAAGTATGTCAAAAGTTTGACATCATGGCATTGTAAAAAATGCATTCAATCTTCTTCTTAAGCTTCTCTCAATAAATGATCTGAAGCAAATAAACCCGGTACTTATATATGTACATGTACATTTTATGTACATCATATATATTCTAATTGTTACCATTGATATTCATAGTATGTTCATTGTATGTACTATATTTCATTGCATGACTTGGAAAATAATAAATTGTTTACATTTTCTTTTCATTTTATTTCATATATTAATTTAATTTACATTCTCTTCGAATATTAAATGCATTTCATAACATGTTATAACAAAATGCCAAAACGAAATATACTCAGAAGAGTTATTAGTACCAGACAATATAGGGATAGACTACTCGGGCAAAAGCTATTGTAAGTTTTCTCAGTACTTTGGAAGAGGTGGATACATGTTACACACCCCACTAACTATTTTTACAATATCATCAAGGTGTTGGCACAATGTAAGGGGAATTTCAAACTTCAATATGCGAAAGTACTTCATTCTTCTAATAGCCTGCTCTACAAAAATCCTTCTATTAGCTATTTCTTTTGTTTTCCTAACATCATTAGCTGGCATTTGACTGACCCCATGTTTGCCTGGGGGGGTCAATAGAGTAGCATGAAGAAGGGTGAAATCTTGCAATAGATTACTAAAACCTTTGTCGGCCATAATACAATCAAAAGGCTCTATAAGATCCATAAACCCCGAGTGAAGTGTGATATGCTTATCACTGGTCCTCCCACCCCAGCATTCTGAAACAAAGTTTATCATACCTGATGGATTTATGCTTAATAAAAATTTTGCAGTGTGATGATGTTTGTAATCGCTCCAACACTGGTTTTGGTACACTAAATTTTGGGGTTTTTCTATAAATACCTCCGAACAATCAATAATGTGCCTTACTTGTGAGTATTTGGTAGTTCTGAAAGAAGGGGGTAGGTTATGTCTGACTACATCTTTTTGAGCATTGAATACTAAACAGCTCAGATACCTTTTCAACAATTTCACCCATGTTGTGAAAATTCTTGACACATATGATAGAGATATCTGAAATCTGTCAGCAAGATCCTCATCTAAAAGACCAAGTCTGATTTTCATGAATGTAAGAAGCATTTCCTCCTTTGGATTTAATTTTCTACAAGCCCTATTTTTCTGAAATTTTTTATGTTTAAGAGTAGTGCAATGATAGGATGGGCCCTTCCAATATCTAACATTTTTAAGAGATGGTTGTATTGCATTGTAGACTGCATTAAAAGCAGACTTGGTAGGGATTCCTGTATAGAATTTAACTTTCCTATCATTGACCAACAAACTCAACATGTCACGCGATTTGAGCTGATTTTGAACATTGACTGAAGTTTTCTTTTTAAGATCATTTAACTCTAAAGTGAGACTTCTTATTTGATCTTTAAACTTTCTTATCTCTTCTTCCTTGTACAAACATGTATCACAGTATTCCAAATAATCATGGTCAATCAAATGACTTTTAACATTGTTTGTCACATCAGAATCACTGTGACAGTCATTGGATGTAGATTTCCTTTTCTTAGTAGGAATTTCTAAACATCTGTCCTTTGGTGGCTGCCTCCCAACAACAACTCTGTCCATGTGTCCCATATGCAGTGTTGGGTAAGGATTCTTTGGGGTAGGTCCAAGATCCACAAAATGATTAGAACATATTCTGGAATCGTTATTTGGAAGCCAAAGTTCTCCACTTTGACTTTGGCGGTTTATGTTTCTAATCCAGATATTTCTGGCATATTTGTCTTGGGATTCTGTGGGAAATGTTAATAATTTGAAGGGAGGATCACATGTACATCTCCCAGTTCCAAAATTACAGGAATGTATTACACATAATTGTGATCTCCATTTTTTTAACTTGTTGTCACCATTGTAGCAACCATTGACACAACAATGTCTTCCCGGCATATTTGTCAACAAATTTTCACAAACAACAAACTGTTCAAAGAAAACTTCCACACAAAAAAAGAATAGAAAACTGAAAACTGTTATAATGGGTTTCTTACCACCATAAGCTCTAATACTCTGCAAACAAATGAGAATCAGTAATAACAGTCTAAATTCTTACCTTGATTAATATACTGTATTTTAAAGAACTTGGGTAATCTCTGATATTTTTTGTTAATTACGCCCCCTCCTTTTCACAGAAAAGACAGGCTGGCATTTCTGATTATAATCATAATTTAAATTGCGATAGTTTTTTATTATATTATTATATATATTAGAAGATACATTGGTAATTTAATTCAGTATAAAAGCGTTTCGTGTGAGCTGTTAAAAAATAGGTTGTTGATCTCGGATTATGTAATCAGATGGATACGGTATTTTGTCAGCAGCATGATAAAGATTTAAATTAAGAATATTCTTGAATGAAACTCAAGTAGATTTTGTTATGATCGTAATCCGCACACTTAAAACTTACCAATACGATATATTCAAACATAAGTATACCGTTGACATTGATTTATTGAGTATTTCTTATTATACTTCTTGATAAGCCTAGCGTATTTTCCACTGTTTACTAGAGCGGGAGAACCCGGATGTAAAATTTATCCCCGATTGACCTTTGACACAACGTGACGTCGGAGAGTGCAATCGAAAGCTATGGAGCGCCGTTTAGGCATTCAATATCATTTGGGGATATCAATTGATCAATCGTATCGTCGCATAAAATGGGTGATATACTACCTATTCAAAATTTGAATGAGTATGTTAAATTGAAATACCTAGGCGGCATCAATCACTGGAATCGGTAATATCACTCGTATCATAGCGCTTTTAAAAACCAACCAGTATGCTCTACATCACATTGTATTCGATCGTTTCATTTTTACAATATTTCAAATAGATAGAAAGAAAATTGATGTTAGAATGTCCCCTTCAGTATCATCGTCATATCTCTACCTCTCTCTTTCTTTCTCTCTCTCCCAAAACTTGCTTTTATACTTTGCTATGTGATGTCGCTGATAAGTTTTAAGGCATCTCTCTCTCTCTCTCTCTCTCTCTCTCTCTCTCTCTCTCTCTCTCTCTCTCTCTAAACGTCTGAATATCATTTAATGAAACAAATTAGAAACATTAAAAGGTATAGGAATGTACATCACTTATTTACACAATTATATAATTTTTGCAAATTTCGGATAATCGGCTTAAAAATTTACAGCGGCAATCTGAAACATACAGGTAATCTCAGTGAGATTCGTCGAGACTGAAAAATTTTTGACAGACGTCTCTTCCGAATCTCAGACCAGTGCCACACAAAGTGATTCGGGAAAATCTGCCCCAACTTCGGCCGGTTGTTATGTTAGAAATACGCTGAATTAAATCATCTGCTCGCTTCAACTTTTTACTTTGAACATCCCTTTAACTCCCTATCAACATAAAATGTTAGGTCCCTACCGTTAAAAGATTTATATCCCACAAAATATGAACTTGTTTATTTTTCAATTCATTTCCACACTCATTCACATCTCCAATGCTGAAGAGTTCCAGTCAAGGTCACAAATAGCCCGTTTCAGAATATGTCGTATTCGTAGTTTTACATAGAAATCTATAATAGGGCAAACAAAAACTTTATAAATGCATTTTTTTTTTATAGATGTCAAGTTACTTGCCAAAAAAATAAAATATGGAATTTATAATAAACAAAAAGGAAATATCCGGTATTTAAAACTAAACCTTTTAATTTTATAATGTAATATTTATAAAATGATAAGGTTGAAATCTTTGAGTACGACATATTCTGAAACAGGCTATTTGTGACCTTGACTGGAACTCTTCAGCATTGGAGATGTGAATGAGTGTGGAAATGAATTGAAAAATAAACAAGTTCATATTTTGTGGGATATAAATCTTTTAACGGTAGGGACCTAACATTTTATGTTGATAGGGGGTTAAAGGGATGTTCAAAGTAAAAAGTTGAAGCGAGCAGATGATTTAATTCAGCGTATTTCTAACATAACAACCGGCCGAAGTTGGGGCAGATTTTCCCGAATCACTTTGTGTGGCACTGGTCTGAGATTCGGAAGAGACGTCTGTCAAAAATGTTTCAGTCTCGACGAATCTCGCTGAGATTAACATATAGGTAGTTATATTTTATGGTTCAAAAATTTATTTCAATGAATTTATTTTCACTTTTATGTAGTCAAAAATGATATTAGTTTTGTTTAAATTCCGTTTCGTTTCGTTTCGATTTTTGGTTTCGTTTCGTTTCGATTGGTTTTGTTTCGTTTCGATTGGTTTCGTTTCGTTTCGTTCGATTTCGTTTCGTTTCGTTTCGATTTCGTTTCGCACTTTACAGGCGCCCAGAAAAAGAAGATATACACGTAACTCACTTCCGACGACGGATTTTGTTTTCTTAGGGGATGTGGGTGTTCAATACTGATGTCATACTATATTATTAATAAAATAAAAAACGTTGAATGTAATTTCGAATGGTCTTCTGATTTCATTAGCTAAAGAATTTTGGAAAAGTGATGTTAAAAGTTCAGTTCAAAAAACTATTAGGTGTAAAAAAATGTTAGACTTTTGAATTGCAAAACTTTATCATGAATCAGTATTTTATGTTTCTGTTTTTAAAAAAAGAATTGCATCATATTTGTTTAAGTCTGTCTGGTAGTATGTAATTAAATCAAATGATTTAACATGGACATAGATTAGGGAGGTAAGAGGTAGTATGTAAATTAGATCAATAGATTTATGTACATACCGGCATATAATACTTTAGTATGAAAATATAATATATGAAAATTCTTTCAGAATTTAAGTGTGTGTGGAGAAAAGGCATCACAAATTGATAAAAAAAAAAATAAAAAAAAAATAGATAAGTGTGTTTTTCGTTACTTGTGTGACCGCTATAGTAAACTTGACAAAGAAGAAAAGATTATTCATGATGATTTTAACTAAATTGTTATGAAAATTGTTATGTTTGGTCTGCTTTTGTCAAATTTCCATTCATGCATTAACACCGTTTTGATTCTCTTTTAATGAAGCATTACTTGATCCCGAGAATCGAACCCGCAACATTCCGCCCATTCATATCTATAACGCGTTCCACGCGTTGCTCCACATTAAATGAATGTGACCCGAGTTCGTTGCCGTAGTCAGCTGACCTTACGCATTCTCGGTACTCTTCGGGAAAGTTCCACTCAGTTACAGACCCGCCGACCAGTTACAGACGGTTTAGTTACAGCGGACATTTAACTTCGTCGCAGAAACAGAACAGAAAACATGGCTAACCCAGAAAGAACAGTTGTTGTAGCTATGGACGGTAGTGACTACTCTAATTATGCATTTGACTGTAAGTATTTTATCTCGAATCATTGCGGGGATTTTGTACACGTTCTTGATGCAGTTGCATGTGAATGTGTAATGTCGTACGTGGCCTGGCCCGTTAGTCTACACTTTTATATTGATCCACATTAGGGGTTTTGTAGCAACAAATTTTAATTTCATGAATGACATTTGTTACCTCAAACTCTAAATATTATCATCAGCAGTATGATCGGTTAATGGAGAGTAACGTTAAAGTCACTCATGCGTGATTTGAGAAAAAACGGCGTCAGGTCGGGCGTGCACTTGGACGCACCAAATAGTGCGTAGTGTTGACATTTCTCCACTGTACACGAATATCGCGGAATGCATGGTGTATCGAGGGTTATTGACCCATTTAGCTTTCCTCCTATTTAGCATATTTTCGTTGTGTAGAATGTACTATCAAGTCGTCGACCCCCAAACTATGGTTCTACAAACCGATGAAGGACCCTATAACTAATTCTTTGTCAATATTTATTGCGTTGTATTCTCGAAAAGAAGAATTAGATTCTTTTCTTTTTCACATGCCAGCAACTTCTTGATCAACATGATCAAATTACTACAGCTATGGACCTGTCACAATTGCCAACTTGTCCAGAACAAATTGAATTTGGAAGAGCATTTTGGGGAGTAAAATAACAATTGCCTCAAGTTAGAATAATTACTTGGAAAATCCACCTGACCTGTATTAACATTATAGGCTCAAATTTTCTTCACATACCATAAGGCTAGTCTCTACTGTATCAAATATCCCAGATATATTCATGCAAATGGTAACAGCTGATACACCAGGTTTCTACTTTTTCAACTTACTAAAAAATAAATCTTGTTAATAAGATTTATTTTGCAAGAACTACCAATGTATAGCCAAGTGGAGCATGCTGTGGCTTTCATCATCATGAAATAAGGAACCGTGCAAATGGGGAAAAGCCACATGATGTGAAATACACATTTGCACATATTTTACATAGCTTTGTGGCAGTACACACCAATTTTGTCATTTTTTTTTTAAGGGGGGAGGGGGGGATGATTGAAGAGGTATGAACATATACACCTGGTCACTTTGACACACCTGGAGCAGAAGTGTAGGAGCAATAGCTGACGGTGACCACTTATATATTGCATGGAGGGAGCAGGCCCTCTGTGGTTACTTGTTGAATTTAAAATTATGTTACAATTGCTACTAAAGTTTTCTTAAAAATGTATGAATTTTGATTATTTTCTTTATCAGCACTGTTTATAAATGTTAGTCATTAAAGCTGCAGTGTTGTGTGATGTAGTGAAATAAACGTTTGACACATGTCTTTATTATTGTTCTAAGTAAACTTGCATCATGTGCATTTTACGTAACAATTCTGATTATATATAAAACTTTTTGTTTTTGCAGGGTACATGAAGAATGCCTACCACAAGGGGGATCATGTGATCTTTGTCCACTGTCCTGAGTACCATACTGTTGTACAATCACGTAAGTATACAGATACTGCAGCAACACTGTTAATACAGGGGTCAAAGGTTAGAAGTCTGACATTTGAAGGTCAGAAATTCAACATTAGTTGATATATTCAAAAGACAACTTTATATGATGCAATTACAATCAAGCAAATTTACACTGTTTTCTATACAAGGGTATACAATAATTGGTGTTCTTAACTCACTAAGAAATATCATGACTGTGTCTATTTGGGATTGGGTAGGTTAAATCTTACAAGTGGGGATGGTTTCTGGATTAAAAGATTGAGAGGCCAGGGCTGCATTCAAGATTGTAGCTGCTACTTAGGGCTACATATTTCAACGGTAAGCTAGCCTAGCTGCTACATAGATATTCGTAGCCTAAATATTTTATGCTAAGCATCAAATTCAAGATGGCCACCTTAGTTACCACTTTGTAACAAACATGAAATATATTTATTTAGTGATATTTTGTTCATCCTTTAAGTTATAATGAATTTTAACATGTATATTTCCACTTGAAATTTACAAATTATGTTGATGTAATTAGTCTTTGGTTGAATATTTCCTACTTCAAATATGAGACCTAGTGGCTAACAGTGCAGTCTGTTCAATAGACCTAGATATCTACAACCTAGAGACTATAAGGCTAGCTGCTACGATCCTGAACGCAGCCCTGTAGTATAGCTAGAACTTGCATCATTTTAAAAGAATTCAATAAAAAAAATATTGTTGACGTGTGGCTATGGTTTTTTATTGGCAATTTAGGAAGTATGAAATTCATAAAAGCTCATTAGCTGAACTTGTTGTTTTTGTTTGAGGCTGAACCGGCCATTTATAAGCTGTTTTGATAAATGAAGCAAGCACAGTCAGAAATTTGTCATCATCAAAATTAAAGTAGAGCTAATGAGTTGCTAGGAACTTGGTGTGAAAACGAAAGGGGTAATAAATCAATGGAAGTTTTATAACTTGCATTAAAATGTTGGGCGTAAAATCTTCTCAATAATAATGTAAGGGGGATATAGAGCTGTGAAAAATTAGGCAAAAGGAAGTAAAATGAATGTGTGTTAAAGGATTTCTGTGTAGTTATTTTTTAAGCCATTTCCGCTTGCATGGTGTCGTGATACAGAAAGATAATTGAATGTTGCATGAATAAATAGTATAAATTATGTAATTGTATTTTTAAAAGAAGGGGGGGGGTATTCTATATCAGTGTAGCACAAACATGTAATTCATAGAAAATGATCTAAATATGTTCCATATTATATCCAATTCATTTAAAAGCTGACCATTGCATTGTACAAATCCCTCAATGTACAGTCACTTATGTGACATGGACAATGCTTTTTCAATTGTAATCATGGTTCATGTGAATTCTACCTGTAGGATAATTAGACTGATCTTTTGAATAACCTGTGGTGATGTTGGCAGGTGAAAAAATATGTGGTGTGAGGCTGTGAGCTAGCTCTCAATGAAGGTCTGGGTTGGAATTGTTCTGCTTGTACAGCTGTGTAATGCATACTGTAGTGTGTGTAACACAATCGTGAAGAGATGATGATTGATTTTTTTTTATTTCTCCCTGCTTGGTCAACAAGTGTATTACCAATAAATGATAATTAAACTATGAAAAAGCCTTTAAAAACATGAATATTTAAGTTAAATTTAGTTTGAAACACATAGGTTGGAGAAAAATGATACATGATTATGTTTATGTTAAATTTATAAAATTAACACAGCTGTTGTCCCATCTGGTTCAAGAAGAAATAAGAAAAAAAATAGACTGATCATCATTTAAAAGTAGATCTGCAGTCATTATGTAGAATCTTTATTTTATTCATAGTCACACAAACTACACATCTGCACAAGGCATCTACTTGGCCATTCATCACACAATCATGATCATGAGTGCATGCCCATATCTTAGCGAATGACCTTTCCACAATCCAAAGTGGGGTTGTCGTAATCTATGCTCAAAGCTGCTCTTAACTTCATTTAATTCAGTGATAGAAAAATTTACTCTTCAAGATTTTATTATATAGACTCTCTAGTCTATTTAGAACATTTTTTTTGTATGCAAGTCATATATTTTGATTATTGTATTTCAATTAAGCTTTTATAGGGTTTCATAAAAAGGACAGTATTTTAAATTTCAGGGGGGGGGGGGGTTATGAAGGTTTTCTAATGTAATTTGGAAATCAGAGAGTATTACTATAGTACAACTAATCATAGTAATGACCCAAATTTGATGTTTGTTTAAACATGCATGGCCTTCATTTTATCAACATTTTTTTTTTTAAATATCAGACAAGAAGTTAATCTTATCACAGAATTTGTTTTCAACGTAGCCCATTGTGACAGGTGTAGAAACATTCAGTGCAGTGCACAACAAAAGTCAGACTAGCTGCTTTAAAACAACCCTGTTTTTCGATCTTGTAATGTAAACACATTACGCTGTAAACCCATTATGCTGTTTATGCTGTCTTCATTTGCATGCTGAAGCAAGTAGTACTTTGGTGTATGAATTTTCACATAATACATGATGTACAAATTAGAGGCAAAAATGCGACTGATGATTCAACATGAAATGCAGCGTTACTGCTACAAATACAAGGTACTTTAATGAAGCACAGGCAGAAAGTCTCAAATCTGTATGCACTTGAAGTTGTGAGGAAGTCTGCTTGGAATATGTGTATGCATTATTTTAAAGCAGTACTATGGAGTTTATAGATCACTTAATGTCATTTCGAGTGACTAGGATAATGGGTTATGGCTCTGAATGACTTGTGTACACACTGCTATCTATGTTGTACATGTGTGTAAGATAAATGAAAATAGCATAGAATATGGACAATAGATATATGTTTTACGTGGTATTTTTAGGCCAAGGGGATTGCGTTGAAATTTTTATATTAAATCAAATTTTTAAATTTGTTGACGCTTCGCGTCGGGCAATATTTCGTCCCTCGGGGGCTAATATAATCAATGTTGCCCTCAACCCCAGTCAATATTTGTATAATATACTTATGTCCTCAACGAATCGATATATATTGCTAAGTTACACAGTATTAACAAACATGACTGAGACAATACAAGTGTTGTTTTGTAAAACTAATCATAAATGTACAATGTGGAAGTGTTATGAACCCTTTTACTCAAAAACTCTATTAAACATAATGTAAGTTTTGAGAGCTTCCAGAATTTGCCAGTTCATGCCATAGGGTGCTGAGAACTAAACTGCCAAGGCCCAATTAGTTACAGCGCTATAGATATGTTCAGTTCAGCATGTTTTTCGGAGTTTGCTTTATTGACAGTGCATGGGTTCAACAGCATTCCTCGTCATCATTTACAATGCATATGTCATGGTTGAATGCAAATCTAGAGCTCTGTCAAGTCAGCGTTATATAGGAGTAAATATGTCGTCGTAGTTCAGTAGTGTCCTTAACCAAACAAAGTAGAAGATGGAGTAGATTCAAGTCCTTGTCATAAACATGCACACATTTTTTTTTTTGTGGGGGGGGGGGGGGGGGGGGTAAATTTCGGAAATTTAAATTTAATAAATTTTCATTCACCAGACTGTGTGTACCAAATATTAGGGAAGTACATGTAGATAATACACAAACACTTTACATATTTACATATCACTTGCTTGACGTTTTTTCTCTGTAAAAGATTCTGAAGAAACGGACTTGATGTTTGGTGTTTTTTTTTGCTCCTTAAATAATGCCTAGTAACTCAGTTCTGAATTCTTGTTTGTAGCCATGGTGATGGCCGATGTGACAGTTCTGACTGACATGTGGAAGGAAGAGGAGAAGAGGATCAAGGAACTGTTGGAGAAACTAGGGCAGCAAATGAAAGACCATGGGGTAGGTCAGAGTAAAGTGAAAGCAGAAAGAGTGAATTGTAACGCCTTGTGTAACTTTTTGAGAAACTAGGGAAGCAAATGAATTAAAGACAACAGGGTATATCGGAGTAAAGCAAAAGAAGAAAGAGTGAATTATAACACACCTTGTAACTGTTTAAGAAACTAATGACCACGGTGTAGGTCGGAGTAAAGTGAAAGTAGAAAGAGTGAATTGTTACACATTGTGTAACTGTTAGAAAAACTGCATAGGCAGCAAACAAAAGGTCCTCTTTTGGATGACAGGGCAGGTCCAATAGAAGAAAAAATACTGAATAACATATGTAGCGAAGTACATAGAAGTGTTTAATGGGGGTTAATTCCAGAAAAGTTTTTATGTAATGTTTTGACTGACCTTTGTCTTATCAGATCGTAGCTGGGCGGAGTTAAGACATTGATGCTCATGACTTGATATAGAGAGAGAGAATGAGAAAGTGTATTGAGTAAATTATAAGTGGTGCCAATGAAGAAATTATCATTAGTTATAAACTTGGAAACAAATTAATTAAGGTCTGTATATAAAAATTACTGTAACATGAATATCCTATATACCGGTAGGTATAACTTTAAAGTGTTTTAAAGATTGATTGTGAAAACTTCTTTAGTCGCGCGCCATCGACAGTATGTACATGTATAAGAATGACGTAACTAACCAACTAAATTTCCTAGCATGGAGTCCAGAAATACGGGCATTAAGGTCAGACGACACTTTCCTCGAAAATCTTTTTTGTATCTCCTCGTTATAAAGAGTTCCAGTAAATTATTATTTAAAATCATTTTTAATTTCATTGAAATTTAATTTATATATAGATACCGGTATATGCCTAGATGGCCAAGTGGTTAGAGCGATGGCCGCTCCCTGCTAGGACCGCAGGTTTCATAGGTCGTGAGCTCCAATATAGTGAATTTTCCTGTGCTGTATATTTTTTTATTTCTATATCAGCAATTCAAGTGTATTTTCAAAAAGATTATATAGGAGATTGCATACTCTAGTATTTTGCAGAAATATTTGTACAGTCTTCCATGTTTGACATTACCTCATCCTGTTATCTATATATAGGCATTGTTGTTTCCAGATTAAAAAATTTCAAACACTTCCGAATCTCATAAATTTATAAGATATACCGGTACTAGACCTTGATTTGTCACTTTATAACTATTGTTGATAGATAGTTCGCTCATCTGCATCATCTTTAATTTACTCCATTATCCAGTTAACTCTCTCTCTCTTTCTCTCTCTCTCTCAAATTAAGTCACGAGCGGTAATGTCTCTACAATCTGATTGAACAGAGGTCAGTCAAAACATTACATAACTTTTCTGAAGTAAATGCGTAATAAACACTTCTATGTACTTTGCTGTACAAGTGGAACAGGTACAATATGGTATGTAGAAAGAGAACTGAACATGCTGTGTACCTCGTACATTTAAACCAATACAGAGAACCACTCATTTATACAGGTAGCTTTTCCAGTTAGAACATTGTAAGAAGAATGTACACTTAACAAAAGAAAAGAGCTGGGAATTTAATAGAATGCATGAATTATGGTTGGATGATATAAAATGCATGCAGTGCACTAGATTTAGGACAAGTCATGCACACTTGAATGGATGGAAAGCATATTGTATTCAAGGTCTCTTGATTTGAAACTAATGTAAAAGAAAAAGCATTGGTTACATTACCCAGAGGCAACAGATTCAGGAAAGGCATATGCTATCAAAAAAGGATGTTTAAACATAAAAAAAATATTGTTTTTGCAGGGTTGTCTCTAAAAATTGAAGTAGAAGGGAGAAATAAAAAAGTAGAAGGGGATCTGGAGGTCTAGCTTATAGCTAGATTGTGTTTGAAATGCAATAATAGCCAGGTAATTACGTCACTTTAGGCGGGGAAATTCCCCGCCTCCCGGGTCTTAGAGACAACCCTGTTTTTGTGATTATCAAGGAAACTACAAACAATTTTTTTTTTTGGGGGGGGGGGGGGGGTTCGTACCCTAGTTCTGCTCAGTTTGCATCACCTTTTGAGTAATTGGCCTTCGTAGAAAGAAGAATTTTATAAAAACAGTTTATATGTACTAGAAAAACAACTCTGTATTCTTGCATTTTTAGACTACCACTTTAATGCACGACTGTGTCTCACTCTCTCTCTCTCTGAATTTCTCCTTAATTCATTCCATGATCATTGTTATTTTTCCTGATCAATATGTGAAACAATTTATCTTGCTATCCATCTCGATGTATACATTTATAGCCCAAGTGGCTTTGTATACATACTTAGTATTGACACATCTGTGAATCATTATGCCTTTTAAAAAAAAGATACAGGTTTGTTTGAGACCGCATCTTTGCAATGTTAATTGTTAGGATGGGATTAGCCCACGTTCAATGAATAAAGAGGTAATATTGATGACTTGCAGCGTGTGGCTTCCGTTTTTTGTTCCACAGTCATTGATTTTTTTTTTCACTGTAAAGAAATTAAATCTTGTTCCTGCGCTAGTGTGTAGAAGCATGAGGAGACAATGATGAATAAAATATAATGGTTAGGAATGGCTGCAGCTCTGCCTCATTGAGGTCAACCATAGGTCACTGTGCTGCGTGGGAATAGGAAGGGATTGGGAGGGGGGGGTCACTGATAGAAATGGCATGTGTACAGAATATTTAGAATATAAATAATTCATTCTTAATTGGGGGCTATCATTGTATGGATTCTGTAAATACCATAAACAGCCAGGATGCTTGTAAATTACAGATTTAAAAGTTTCTCTCGCAACCTTTGGGATTAAATTATTTGCTTATAATTACAAAGATAAAAACTTATATTTTTAGTAAGTTTTATTTGTTATATTGAAATAGCAAAATACACAAAGTTTAACATATAGAACCATATTAACAAGACCTTGGACTTTCAGTAGGATGTAAAGATCTATTTCTTGCGTCAAAACAAGTTAAAATGACACTGGTTTCAAGCGAAATATGCACCAAATGTGATTGCTAGACTTCACTCAAAAGCCAGACAAATCCTGTTTATTTCAAAGAGCTGTGGCTGAGTGGCCTACAATGAAATAGACAAGCCTATGTCGCATTGCCTTTTGACTCAACTACCCAAAAGTCCAAGCTTTTGTTAAAATGGTTCTAATATATATAAAGTTATCTAAAAGAAGCCATGTTTCAAGCCCTGAACCAGAAATTATCAGGGCAAAGGGATGAGTTGGTGGAAGGGGTCTGAGGAGAAAAATCTTTTTTCAGGCAAAGGAGAGGGTGTCTATGACCCAATTTTAGTAACTTTACTAAGTAAGTAATCTTCATGAGTGAATTTTCCTGACCCCTCTTCTAGATCCACATGTTTTCATTGTGAGAACGTTTGTCAGTTTTAACTTTCTCTGAAACTAAATTTATTTATTTTCTTGTGCAGATCGGAGGAAAAGTTAAGAGCATTGGCGGCAGCCCCGGTGAAGTCATCTGCCAGGTGGCGAAGGACGAGAATGCCCAGCTGATTGTCACGGGAACACGTGGAATGGGCAAGATCCGCCGCACCTTCCTGGGGAGCGTTAGCGACTACATCCTTCACCATGCCCATGTACCAGTGCTGGTCTGCAGACACAAGGACGACCACAAGAATTAGAGAGGTGGCGGTGTATCCCCACCCCAAAGGCATCACTCTGACCCTCAGGATCTACAAATAAAATGGAGAAGAAAAAAATTTCACTATTGGACTTTTTATAGAGTATCTTGTACTCTTGTTTTCTGTTTTTTTCTAGTTTGATCAAATTGATAACCATAATAGAAATTTTTTGTATGCAAAAATATGATGCATTTGTTTGTGTATGAAGCACTTTGTGTGAGAATGAAGCACTGCTGATTATGATAAAATCAATAGCTTCTCATTTAAATTGGTAAAGTCTAATTCTTGGCATCTTGTGGAAAGCCAGTTAGCATTGTTAGAAGACCATGAATTAATATTGTAAAAACCGTGAAATTTCTTGTTATGCATGTAATATTTGCTTTAGGAATCTGTGTTCAAATTCAGAAATAAGGAGTAGCTATTTACATGTATATCTCATTAAGTTGATATTCAGCCTCCTTTTACAAGGAAACAGTTGAGAAATTGCTGATTTTTAGATACTGGCTATTAAAAGGCATGGGGGATGTATGAGGAAGCAGAAATATATGATAGGTGATTTGGTTTCTGTATGATGGAACATCCACCTGAGGGTAGAGGTTAAAGGTTATATACAATGTAGTTCATACAAATTAATGTTGCGATAATCGTACTTATTAATCATTTTAAATCTTCTATTAATTCCTGTACATCAATTCTATATTTTCAATTTTTTTGATTCAATATGGTATTTGGAGGAACTATCTAGATATGAGTATTGTGTAAACAATTTGTTGTGTAGAGTAGTGATTCTGTATGCATGTAATGCATATTTAGGACAACAAAACCAGACCAATTTCTATGTATTATAACCAGTAAATAAATTTTACTACGTTTTATTTTTTGCTATTTCTGGTGCGACATCGAATCTTACTTGGACGTATCATAACTGCGAGTATATTAAAATCTCGGCATAGAAAGGGAGATAACTCAAACATGAGGAAAGTGGTTTGGCATTTGATGAAAATTGGAATAAATAAAGTGCAAGTGAAAATTAAAAAAATAAGAGGTTATTGGCTCAAAGCTTTTAATCATAATTGAATAAAGATTTAGAAACTAATTTCATGCAAAATAAAGCATTGTTTATTTGTATTCCATCTCGATATCTTTAACATGAGTTTTTTTTCCTGGGTGAAATAAAACTTAAAAATAATTAATATTTTGTATATTTTTAAGAATTGTTTCTCAAAAAGTTAAATATATATAAATGAATTCCTAGTTTAAAGGTGGAACGGATATTCGGTTTTGAGACGGCCTATATTTATCGTTTACATTAGTTTCCAGCAAGTAGTCCAAAATGACGAGCAACCGTTAACAATAATATTTTAAATCTAAGTTAAAAGCGCTGAAAAAACTAATGAATTTGCACAATGTGTTCTTCTTTCATGTATACAATATCTATCTAACAATTTTTAGGTCACCTGAGTCACATCTGTATAAAAAACTGACTAATAATTATGTTTACCAGGAAGTCCTCTACTGAAATTTTAATTTTCATGTCCCCTCAAGGATGGGTTTTGACTCTAGGGCAGGGCCAAAATGGATGTATAGATGTTTATGCATATAACGTTAAAAAATTATCTTCTTTACTCCCACACACCTGAAAGGAAAACTGAATTCATGATTTTGTAGACCAGATCTTTTAGTTTTTCACCAAAATTATAGGTTTCACAGTTCTTTTTGAAATGTGGTCGTCATTACAAATTTATAATTGTTCTACTCCAGTATGAAACCTAATTAATTAGATGCATATATAAAACTCCGTGACAAGTTTGTGTATGGGATATATGCTACTCAGGTGACCGTTAAGGCCAATTGGCCTCTTGCTAACTAATAAAAACTCTAAAATACCAAAAATACATTGTAATAGTGAATGAACCTTTTTTTCCTCTCTCGGAATATATTTAACCACAAACGTTCTTAAAAGCAATTTCAGCTGCAAATTTCAAGTAAAAATTCTTTATAATGTGTAAAATTGAAATTTATACTATAATGAAAAAAAAACAGATTTTGATTGACATAACCCTTTAAAAATATTAAAAAGAAAATGCTGTAAAATCAAAAATTCATAATGCATTAATATTGAAATTCTCCTTATTTTCTAATATACTTTAATTTTAATTCCGTAAGCTTTTACCCTTTTAAAAAAGTAAAATATTATGGAATTCTAGTACAGATATTATGCGGTTATTAGACCTATGTTTCGTTTAAAATAGTTTTCAGAAAGTAGTCCGAAATGACGAGCAACATTCAACGATATTTTTTAACAAAGTTAAAAACAATGACGCACTGAAAAAAATAATATAAATTTGCGCTATGTGTTTCATGTGTAAAATGAAAAATAATGTATGTATTTAACAATTTTGTTAAAACAAATAGAAACTCTAAAATGCCACAAGCCAAAAGTTATTATTAAAAGAACCGTTTTCTTCTCTTTATTTCCAGAATACGATATTTCATCACGCACGCTCTTTTTCATTCATTCATCCTTTTTATTTCCCTCCTAAGAGCTCATGAAGTAATATAAATAGTCAAAAATTTACAGAAATGGTGCAATGTAAAATTAAGTCAATGTAAGCAATGACGTGGATACAGGAAGAGCTGAACATATGAACGTAATAAAGTGAAAAAGGAATAAACAAGTGAATAAATAAATAAATATTTAATATACATTTAAATAAATTGGTACGTAACAGTCAAAGTGTAGAACTGAATTGTCGCTAGGTTTAACAGAGTTGCGATTGTCATATACCCAAGGCAAGAGTTTCCGCTCTGCTTCGCTATATAGAGCGGAGCGGATCGGATCAGAAACCCTTGCCTAGAGAAGATGCGGTATTGTTCACTAATCTGAAGTTGATCATGCGAAAGGAGATATATTTGGAGTGACAAAGTTGATTGAGTGTTTGTCGATCGAGGAGACCAAGAACAGATCGTCGTCGGTAAAAACACACCATTCTGCTGACAGTCGAATATCGACGACATTCAAAATGCTGATCCACCATAGATCTCGTATGTTGCCGTGGCTAGGCAAGCACAAGAGTCATGAGAAAAAACACTGACCAGTAAAGAGTCTTTGACACATTAGGAAAAGTTGGTTTTCGTTGAAATCTCGAATATTTGAGGTCAGTGTGCAGATAAATTTACATAAATTGATTTAATAACTTCTGGGTTATTTCAAATTGACGACGGTTCTAGATCTGTAATATCCAAAGATATTACGAAAAAAGGAGAAGTCGGGGTGGCAATGGGAAATGGTCCTGACGCTGTAGTTTATGTTGCAATGATACATGCAAAAGTGGTTCTGACGATTTTCCTCCATGCAGGGCGTTTTGTCGGGAAATGGTCCGTCCTGTAGCAAACTTTGTAGGTAGTTCGTGAATCCGTACAGATCTAGAATTTTTGCAGAATTTCGGGAATGAACGCAAACTGGGGGGGGGGGGGGGGCTAAACTAATCCTCTGAAATCTTGACAAGGATAGGGAAAAAAAACTAATTCTCAAAATCTGAAAATCCTTATCCGTGCGGGGGGGGGGGGGGGGGGGGGGTTTACTATTCCTGTGATTCCAACATTTCAATATTTTCCATCTTTTCATTGTAAATTTCGCAAAAATTATCTTTCTTGCGAGAAAAAAGGGGGGGGGGGGGCTGAACCCTCTATGATGCTATGTGCCCATTGGTTAGGTCTAACTCTGCAAAAAAAGTAGGGGGCTCAGACATCTTGCTAATGTATTAAGATAAGTAATATCTGACTCACAATGTAGTTCGTGTTAACATATTTGGGTTTGTCGAAAATATGAACAAATGGATAACAACAGTAATGATATCAGGGAATCATTCTAGAGATATGTAATTGCAACGTCACGATTGCGTGTAACTTATTATGACGTCACAATATTGTCTAAGCATCAATAGCCTTAGCGATAGACACTGTCAAGTTGTGTATATCGATATGGGGTTGTTGCAGAGTTGTTTTGCGAAGAACAACAAGGTGGGAGTGATGAAGGAGGAGGCGGAGGTGTACGAGAAAGTGCGCCGTGCCATGGTCACTGAGGAGGTGACGGAGAAGAAGGGTGGGCTGGCCTTCGGTCTGACCTTTGTCTCAGAGGAGGAGCCAAAGCTGCCACCGCGCAGATTAACAGAGCTCAAGAAAGAGGACTTCGAAAAATGGAGGGGTAAATTATTACAATCAAAATATTAAAGACTTCTGTAATATATATATACCTGTGATTATTAATTTTTAATGATAACTGAGTAGTTTGTACACTGTAAAAACTACAATAAACATGTTTTTATGATCAGATAACCCGTTTATAATTTCAAGTTATATGCGTCTAGTAACCCATTTGTTGAAAAAATTAATTAATATACTTTTTTATGAACTTTACATGTAACTATGTACATTGTATTTACATTTTATAAATAACTCATTTCATTACAACAGACGATCAGGAAAAGGTCCAGTCCCAGAAACAGAGGCTGGCTCAGCAGAGAAGAGAGGAGGCCCTCATCCAGAAGAAGATCGAAATCGCCCACAGAGAGATGGAGAGGCTGGAGAAATATGTCAATCTCAGTGTCCAATAACTGTCTTATTACAATTGATTTGTAATAAACAACCTTGATCCCAAAATTATACACGTTTTTGTCCGCTTTTTTTCAAGTCTTCCATGTATACAGTAAATGTCTCTATACAAATTGTATTTAATGTACTAAATGATGATTGTGATGAAATAATTTTTTTTCCCTAAATTTGTAATTGTAAAACAAAACATATTACTAGCATTGAGAAATTTAGAAAAGGGTTGTTTCATAAATAACTTGCACTCAATTTTACAACTTTATGTCATTAAACGGTGCAACTGCATCGCTTAATGATAATAGCGACTAACTTTCCCTAAAAAATCAACGCGCAAATTTCAACCAGATTTGGTACAAAGATTATTCTAAGGATTAATTATTTTAATTTACATAATCAAATGTTGATTCTGTATATAAAAAATAGTATTCCCCACTTTTGCCGCAAGTCCCAATTATTGAGTTTTGTTTTAAAATAATTAAGCAGTAAATTAAATACTGTCTTATTTTGCCCGGTTTATATGAAAAACGCTATTTAATCGCATTAATTTAACTACATGTATGAACTTTCTTCTTTTTTAAGTTAAATGAATTTAAAATTCCGAAGGAAAAATCATAAGTACAAACTTGTAAGAATTTAACGATACAACTAAATAAGAACTGGAAACAATCAAATGAACAAACAAACAACAAAACTTCTATAATTGCTACACAAGGTAAGGGAAGTAACTCTATTTTTCATTCAAGACAGGATCAGCCATGTTTAGGGCACGCATACCAGACAGTTAGAGGTCGTGAAATTTCTTGTTGACAAGGTTTGTATGATTACTTGTTCTCTTAAGCAACACTTTAAAAGTTGATAGCCCTGGCGATTAAAACACAAAATTCTGGTTGTTTTAGAAATTAAGCTACTTTCGATTTAGATTTTATACTCTAAATATTTTGTTCAACATACGTATCATACGCAACAATGTTGTGAACTAATTAATTGCATGTGAAGTTTAATCCTCCATTATTGATTAAAATTAATGGCGAATATGTTCAGTGACGACGGACATAATGAGTAGTTTTGTTTAAGATAGACAAATATTTCGTAACATCGAACTTTAAATGGCGATAAAAGTAAAAATAATGAAATTTATAAGGTGGTGGACATGATGTGACGATGTGAAAAAAGAGTGACGGACATATCGTGATGGCGGACATAACGTGACTCAACACTCCAATGATTAAAATTATCAGCATCCGCCTGAAAGAAGTAAAAACGGGAGGGGGGTCTTTATTTTAAATATTCAGCACTGTGTTTATAAAGATTTAAATCAGGGCTTAATTAACACGATTTTTGGTACAGAGTCCTGTACCTTTTCAATTGGGAATTCTTGTTAAAAAATTGCACTTTCGGGAAATATGGCTCAATGCAAGTTAGCAAAAAAAAAAAATTCTACGCAGTTTTCTTGATTTTCATTTGCATTTTACATGTTTAATCATAAAATTATTTTTTTCATCATAATATGAACCATACTTAACAGGCTGATATCTAAATTGACAAATATAAGGATGCCTCACTCAGTATAGCAACAAAATGCGCATCCGATTTTTCATATAACAATACTCAAGAGTTATTTTGGGAATTTTTCAATAATATTTTGGGAAAAAACAGTAAATTTTCAATTAGCCCTGAAAATAGTACCTTGTATGACTTTGTAGTTTTTTTTCTTACTACACTTTTTCTTAATCTATATGGTTAATAAGAAAAGTCTTTAATTCTTTTTTATAGAACAAAAATGGATCCTCAATCTAGTGCCCAAGATGTACACCGATGCAACCTTTGTGAGACCGCCATAGTACACAGCTACTGTGACTTTTGTCATGTCAACCTTTGCAAGCCCTGTATAGGAGAACACATCTCAGATGGATATCATAAACATGTAATAGTCCCTTTCCAGGAACGAAGATCAACCCTCATTTATCCGAAATGTGGAACACATCAACACAAAAATTGTGAATTCCAGTGCAAATCTTGCAACAATATTTTTGTTTGTTCTTCTTGTACTGCATCTGAACAACACAGGGGGCATATTTTTGTAGACATATCAACTGTTTACAAGACCCAGAAAAAAAATATTGAAAAGGATACAGAAGAGTTAGTAAACCTTATTTCGCCTACATATGAAGAAATTGCAAGCGATTTGGAAAATCAGCTTGCCAACCTGGGTGGAGGATATGAGAAACTTACAACAACAATGTCCAAACAAGGAGAGCAATGTCACAGAGAAATCGACGTCGTTGTCAACGAAATGAAAACTGAAATAAACAACGTAAAAGTAAAACACAGAGACATTTTAAAGAAACATTTGAATGAAATAAAGCAGATACAGTCTCTCATACAGCAAACACTATTAGCCATGGAAGAAATTAAGAAATCCACTGAAGTATCTCCAACCATTGAGTATAGTTCTAAGGTCAGAGAGTTCAGGAAGCTTCCACCCAAGGTTCAGGTATCACTGCCAACATTCATTTTAAATCCAATAGACCGTGAGAAGCTGTATAGTTTGTTTGGAAAGATCATCTCATTATCTACCGCTACAGAAGAAAATATCTTGTTCCTGAACCAACCCAACACTTCAATTAGAAAACTACTGGATGAACCGGAAGTTGTTGCCACAATACAGACTGGACATCAAAGTTTACACAGTGTTACCTGTCTAAATGATGGTAGTATATGGACGAGTGAGGAGACCAATGATATCAAATGCTTCAACATTGAAGGTTCACTTCTCCAGACAATCCAAAGAAAATCAGGAAAATTTCCAAATGATATAGCTGTAGACTGTGATGGGGATCTATTGTACTCTAGCGTGGTAGCAAGGACAGTGAATAAAGTTAAGAATGGGCAAACAGAAGAGTTGATCAAATCACAGGGATGGGAGCCTTTCAATCTGTGTGTCACCTCCACTGGTGATCTTCTGGTTGCAATGCACAGTAATCATCGAACTCCATCCAAAGTTGTCCGTTACTCGGGATCTACAGAAAAACAAACAATTCAATTTGATGATGAAGGTAAACCTCTGTACTCAGGGAATTAAAATACTAAATACATCACAGAGAACAGAAACCATGACATCTGTGTAGCTGATTTTGGGGTTGGTACAGTAGTAGTGGTAAATCAGGACGGGAAACTCAGATGGAGATACACCGGTCATTCCTTAGTTACCAAGAACAAACCATTTAAACCCTATGGTATCACAACAGACAGTAAGAGTCATATACTGACAGCAGACAGTGACAACCATTGTATCCACATTCTGGATCAGAATGGACAGTTTCTCCGTTACATTGATAACTGTGATCTGAAGTATCCTACTGGGTTATGTGTGGACAACAATGACAATCTGTTTGTGTGTGAGGGAAGCAAAGCCAACGTAATGAAAATCAAATATTTGAAATAGAGACTAAAATTAATGATTCTAATGTTATTTAAACAAGATTTGCACGTCGCCCTTTTTCCATTGAAATAATCGGTACGAATATATGTACTTTGTTTACATCTCACAATTGATAAAAAGGAAACGTGTGTAATCTGTGTGGTTTGATTTCAAATAAAGCTTGCAATTCACTAAAATCAAGTTTACTAGACTAGAGATGTGTTTTCTCTCAGAAAACAAATGGTGACCTTTTCTACGACTGGGCTAAACATATCCTTTCTAAAGCATTATGACAAGTCACATGTTTATCAACTATTAAATGTAGTTTTCATTTGTATGAACTATTAAATTTACGTTTATATTCTAACATATTTTACCTGATTTTTGTAAATTATCGGGTAAATACCGTTTTAAATACGTGAAAAAAGTAACAATGCGCTTGTAAGAAGATGGGGCTATTATGCAACAGTTAAACAATAAGCGTGGATCTACGCAATCGCTGTGAAAATCGTGTTGTTAAGAATTGTTCTTTAAAAAAGGAATAATTTCAAAGGGAAAATCTTCAAAAGTATCTATTTTATATTTGTATGCATTGATTTTTAACGCAGATAGTATGTGTTTGTTATTACTAATAATTATAAAAGGAAAATATCAATCAGAATGTATGTTTCTATTTTTTTTAAAAATATATTCAATACTTTTACGCAGTATGAGTATATTTATTTCACCCCTGCGAATGTAATTGTCATTCAAATTTTAGACCACATGGTTTTATTTGACCCTTTCAGTTTCGCAGTAAAAATCGTACCTCGTGTATAAAGTCTATTTCACAGCTGATCTAGGTTCTTGTAGTCAAATATAAAATCTATTGATTTTAAACTTTATCTTAATAATTGGTGAATAAAAAATGTTCTAGAAATAAATGTGATTATACAAAAATTAGTTTTTGTCTGCTGTTGCAACATGCTTAAAAGAGATCCCTCCTTAATTTAAAAATTCGATCCGCGCCTGGCCTATAGTTATAACATCAATAGTGAAACAGACTATACCATTTTATGCAGAATGTTCCTTGAAAATGGCTCGATAAACTAAGTTTTAATGCAAAACAGACACCCATTACTTTTTTTAAAACATGGTATTGCACACCACAAGCATCAAACATGGCTATGATTTTATATTTTCAACCACTCTACACGTGGTTGAACACGGACGATGACTCTGTTCTGAATATTATCGTTTAATTTTATTCACCGCTAGATGGTGAAATAAGACATACATCTTGAAAGCTTTTCCCGTTTTAACTTAAATCAAAGTAGGATATGATATGAAAAACGACCAGTACTTACGTATTTTGAGAATATTATCCGAACACTTATACTTCCGCTCGAAATTTCACAGGAACTGAACAAAGCTCGGAGAAGTCTCATGAACTTTCATTCGAGCACCTCTGGATTTATTACGTTCTTAGCAACGATGAAGAAAACATTCCGAACACATTCGCAGGGGTGTATTTATGTATCAACAAAAATGGAAATGACATCCATCAATGCGATTCATTATAGAATCTACATTCGGCTCCTTGCAAAGGAAAATATGATAAGAAAAGAAAAAAATTTGGTCTAATTTACTCGTTATACATAATGAAAATGTCAACAAATAGTTAAATAGACATATTGACGCACAGACCCATGATTTACCACATATCAAATTTAACACGATTTATTCTGTCATATTTATTCAATGTATAGTATACGAAAGAATGAACTTTTGAAAAATTATTGTGTTCAAAAGTAGATAAATCCAATTAAAAAGAGAAAAATAGGATGATTACTTAGAGCAATACAAACACATTGAGTACTGACAACCAAACGCAGGAGAATGAGAATACTGCTGTGTGGCATCTACCTCGAGCAAGCGATCTCTCAGTGAAAACTCGTGTCATTTAGAACTGATATTACATGTATTTGTACATTTATTAAGATGCACTCTGTATGAATGAATACGGTAAACAATCTTTTATTCGTGACGACTTTATTTTGCGATTAACGTGAGATAAACTGGTTCGCGATGACTAATTTTCGCGGCCTAGCCTTATCCACATGTGTTTTGTTATTACAGTCATTCGCCAAGGATTGGTCCGCGGCGAGGAATAATCGCGTCGATGAGGCTCTCTTTTCTTGGTGCGTGAATCACAATCAACTGTCGTGAGAGGATCGAAGTATCGTACTTCTCCTCTCACATACCTTTCATTTAATTTTTTTTACACTTCGTCATATATCTTTTAATTTTATCAACACTTCGTCTTGGCAGTAACAGAACGGTTTTTCACAATAGGAATTTTAGTAGCACTACTACTACTATTGAAGAAAATGCTATATCATTTTCTTCGAGTTCTGATTGGCTCTTTCTTGCTCTTTGCTATTTCTTGGAGTTTTGCTGTGTTGTCAACAATATTTTGTTGTCAATTATTCTTTGTGGTTGGCGGCAATGAATACAGGTTCCCACTTATTAGCGTTTCAAACAATTGGTGATCATCACAGTATTTGATTATCTTTTAAATTTTTTTGATATTCTTACACACTGTCGTTTTTTGTTATTTTGTCAAAATACGGGATTTCCATCGTTCATCGTGCTGAGGCCATTTCAGTTTCAGATATTCTATTAAAGCAACATAAACCGTCCCCGAAGAAAGTTCCACTTCAAGTAAATTAGCTATTTGTCTGACAGTCAATCGACCATTATCAGTGACCATGCAGTTCTGAATCAAAACAATCACTGGATCAATTGCTGTTGTTCTTGGTTCACCATTTGGTTTCAGGTTTATAATATTTTTTTTCCTGATAGTAAGAGGTTGTACATGTCTTAACAACCTTTTCTAGATCTTCAGAATAGCTTTTCTGTAATTGGGTAACCAATAATATAATTCTTTGTTAACTGTTTTAATCCTTTTATATGATTTGTATGTTACCAAGCGGCGTTGTATCATTACAGCTGCTTGGTCCGATTTTATATCAAATTTTGTGCAAGTTTTTAAACGATGGTTTTGCTAAGTATATGTATAATAATAGACATTGCAGTAATTCTTCCAGTCAATTAAGCCAATTTTCAATGAAAAAAGAATATGTACAAAATTTGTTAAGAAAACAATCGACATAAAACGATATTGCGTTATTTTGACTCACGTTAAAATTCACCCCAAGAAAGCGACAGCCATGATAGAATTGTAAGGTTGTAACCATAGCAGTCATAGTCTTAATTACGTCAACCCAATAGTAAACGTAAACTTACGACGTTTTTTGACGTAACGTCATACGTACGACATTTTGTGAATAACCAATATCTGAACGAAAAAATCTTACGTCAAACTTACGTCTAAGGTTAAACGTACGATTTTCTTGTGAATAGATCCCTGACGTCAAGACGAGTATGGTTGTATTACGGCTTTGTCATCTCTATAAATAAAGGTCATAATGTTTATGCAATTTACTCATTAACCTGTGTACCGCACGTTTTGTTTGCTAATATTTCTGAGGTTTGCTTTATTTACAATCGATGCATAGCATGCGGGTTGATAACTCCAATCATCTGGGGGAGGAAACCAAACGATTCTCTTTTCTAACATCCCATGATGCATTTTGGTTTGTTTTTTTTGTTTGCCAAAAAGAATTGTCTTTATATTTACTTTGAATCTTTGTAAGTTTGAAAGGAGACCGATTCTGCTGGTATTAATAGGAGAAAGTCCATAACTTTCTAAGACAAATGGTTTGGATGGAAAATTATTTGATACTGCAATAACAAAAAATCGGACCAAGCAGCTTTAACATGTTGTTACAACTATACTTGGATATATCATTACATATATAACTACGAAACCCACAGATGATCACGGTTCGTTCCTCTCTCCAACAATCAAACTGTACTGATAGACCTAAAAATATCGATGTAGAAAGAAAGGTAACTCGAACTTTAGAGAAAGTTTATTTTTTTGATAAAACGCAAGTAGCTGTAAATAGCATACCTACATGTAAGACTTAATCATAACAAAGCTATTAAAACTTTATTTAACGAAGATTAAGAAATTAACTAATTTCATACTTTTTCCCTACCGATATTTCAAAAAATGAAGCAATTTCGATTGATTTATACCTTGTTATCTTTATTTTGAATATATTTTTTTTTTTAAATTTTTGGAATATTTCCACGATACATAATTCGAAATAGGGAAATTTACCGAACATAATTAATGCTTTTCTGAGGTTGAGCTCAACGTAATTTCCGTGGGATAGTTCTTGTTAAAGTAACCCAGTTGAAGAAAATTAAAATTCGTGATATTGTTGCAAAACATCAACATTGTTTATACTTAATTTGTCCCATTGATGAAAAAATACGCAATACAATTGATAAAACGTTCAAGTGTTTTCTTGAAACTAAAGACAATTGAAAAAATGAAATATGACCCATATATGATGTTGAATTAAAATTTTTAAACGTGATTCTTATAATTACAAAATTTTTACAATGCAAAGTTTAATTTTAAGTCAGCTTATATAACTTTCTCAATCTATGATGAAAATAGACAAACCTTGATATTTGTACCATATTTTTGGGCATGAATTATAGGGGAATATGTAACAATTCATTTTTTAAAATTTAACATTTTCATCTGAATTAATAAAATAAAATAAAGTACTGGGCTAGAACCTCAATTCATATGTATTCTTCTGTAGGCTAACAAACATATATTATTTCCCCTACTTTCATCTGAAAACAGAATAAAGCTAACCTGTAATTAAATTCTTTTGTTCTCCACCTGCGCCCCATTCCCACTTAGCCAACACAAATCTACCTGTAATTTACCTGTATTTTTTCAAAATGTTGGCTAAGTGGGAAGACACCTAATCACCTGAGTAGAATGCACTTCTGCATAAGGCGCAATTCGTTAAAGCAATATGAGCTGCATTTTTCATGTTGACTTTTTTTTCCTAAAATGTTGTTTTCTACTTAAATGACAAAAATATCATGGTTTTTAAATTTCTGTTAGCCAAATTTTTGTGGAAAATGTCGTTATGAAGCCTTATTTGGAGCAAAATTGAATTATTGTAGTCCTGTACAATTGATTTGCTACATATTCCTTAGTAGAGAAATAAATTCCTTTGACAAAAGTTCATGATTTTTTCAAATCTTATTTTTCATAAAAGTTTAAGTTATATGCAGACTTATCATACTAGCAGGTTTTTGCAGCAAAATAAACTTATAAAAAATACAGCTCATATTGCTTTAAATTATAATAGTCTTGTTTCTCTCTAAAAAAAAATGAATTTTGGGATATTTAATATATGTTCTTCATAATATGTAAAAAGGAAATGCTATGAAAACAAAAATTATTAAGAATTGTTATTGCAATTGTCTTATGTTGTTTTTACTTTAATATCATTAATACGTAATTTTAATTCCACTAGCCTTGTTTCTTTCAAACTTCTTTTGAAAAATTATGCAATTCTAGTTTAAGAAAAACCGGATATTTTCAGGTTATGAAAGTAACATACATTTAGTTTATAAAGGTAGTCCAAAATAATGAGCAGCGTCCAACAACAATTAGGTTAAAAGAAAGAAGAAGAAAAAACACAGAAAAACAAATAAATCTGAGCTTTATGTTCCTGTTTCGTGTATACAATATATATTCAAATTGATCTTGTCAAAAGATTTTAACAAATGAAAATTCTAAATTGCCGCAAATCAAAAAGTATACATTGAATGAACCTTTACTTTTTTTCAGATTACGATATTTAACTACGCACGTTCTTGAAAGCAATATAAGCTGCAATGTTCATATCAAAAATTATCATCATGTGTAAAATTGAAATCTACTACTAAAATGACAGAAAATATTATGGTTAATATTAAGTCATATGTTTGGGAAAACCTATTTACCAGTATAAAACCGCATGTTTCCTTTACATAGATGCTGCCGTTAATGTTAGACGTACAGAATTCATCCATATTAAAAACCAGTATCAAATAATCGATAGTTTGAAAGCTTCGTTTGAAATAAAAGACTATTTATAAACTAGTGGTTTGGAGACTCTCCCTGCCAAGTGTAAACATTTTAATGCATGTTGAAATCAGCTTGGCGCAGGTGAAAGATCAACACAATTTTAGAATATTTCACGTAAAATTGGTAGAGAATATAAGTACCAATGTGAATCGAGCTTGGGAAACCTACGGATTTACCCAATTTTTTGTAACACGCTTTTGATTCGTAAAAATGCGCATTATTTTGATGAGTTGTGGAATGTTTCAACAATATCTTCTTTAAACGAAATATCTATTTCAAGCCCAAGCAAGAACTTCAAAGTATATGACATAACAAAGGATTTCTAAAAATTATTTATGATTTAATGCAATTAATCACCTGCGCCGATGCGATTTCAATAGATCATTTGCAATATTAGGATTCGCCTGTCACAAAGTGCATATGACGTCACAAAAATGCATTAAATATAATGTTTAACATCGTTGTCAATAAATGTAACAAAGATTTTCAGATATACTCCCGGTCAAAGTATTTTTGCGATGATTCAAATAATATCGTTTTCCAGCCGTATTTTTGCATCGGGATGCCCTAACATTGCTGCGTTTGTACTAACTGAGGGAAAATTACACATAGAAATAGAAAATAAATGCCAGTACATAGTTTCAAAAATACACAAAGATAGGGAACATTTTTGGGTTGGTAAAAAAGATGACTAAATGGTTTAAAGGAGTAATAATAGCAGGGAAACATCTTCCAGATAAGTATTGTAGAGGGCATGAATCATTATACCAGTACCAAGTTTTAACCCGCCTTATATCCATCTTCAAAACGCGGAAAACCCAAGGTAAAGAATATAGTGCATTACCGCGCAAATACAACGTCATGATTGCGTGTAACTTATTATGACGTCACAATCGTCTAATCATCAATAACCTTAGCGATAGATACTGTAAAGTGGTGTATATCGATATGGGGTTGTTGCAGAGTTGTTTTGCGAGGAACAACAAGGTGGGAGTGATGAAGGCGAAGGTGTACGAGAAGGTGCGCCGTGCCATGGTCACTGAGGAGGTGACATAGAAGAAGGGTGGGCTGGCCTTCGGTCTGACGTTTGTCTCAGAGGAGGAGCCAAATATACCACCGCGCAGATTGACACAGCTCAAGAAAGAGGACTTCGAAAAATGGATGGGTGAATTATTACAATCAAATTATTAAGGACTTCTGTACTATATGTATATATCTGTGATTATTAATTTTTGATGATTACTGATTATACACTATACAAGATATATAATACATGTTTTTATAAGTAGATAACCCGTTTATAATTTCAAGTTATATGCGTCTAGTTACCCATTTGTTGAGAAAATTAATTAATATACTTTTTATGAACTTTATATGTAACTATGTACACTGTATTCAAATTTTGTATATAACTCATTTCCTTACAACAGATGATCAGGAAAAGGTCCAGTCCCAGAAACAGAAGCTGGCTCAGCAGAGAAGGGAGGGGGTCCTCATCCAGAAGAAGATCGAAATCGCCCACAGAGAGATGGAGAGGCTGGAGAAATATGTCAATCTCAGTGTCCAATAACTGTCTTATTACAATTGATTTGTAATAAACAACCTTGATCCCAAAATTACACTCGTTTTTGTCTTTTTTAAAAAATATTTTCATGTATGCAGTATATACAAATTGAATTTTAAAATTTACTAAATGGTGATTGTGATGAAATAACACCTTTGCATTTTTTTAAATTTGTATAAGTAAAGCAAGACTTATTACTAATGTTGAACAAATTTAGAAAAGATGTTCTTTCATAAAAGACTTGCACTCAATTTTACAAGTGTCACGGTGTGAAATTCAATCTTTCGGACTATTTTTAACTATTGTGTAAATTAACTTTTTCGGACTTTGTGTTAATTGTTACAAAAACGTTTCATCTATTTCGACAACTATTTTATAAACGTTATAAATTCCGCGCAGCATTAATCCCATCTAAGGCACAATCAGTGATGGATAGCTAATCTTTTAATTGACTGTTTATGTTTATTGACACTTAAGCTTCTTTCATCTTATTAATCCTTTTATGTACATGCTGCTAAAATGTCCCAAGTTACTCAATAGCTGTTTGATAATTGATTTACATACATCTGTACTTGTTATATTAATCCTTCATTGTGTTGTTCAATTGCTCATTATATATCATTCGGAATTGTAAATTATTGTCAGTTGGAATCAGACCTTCGGGGCTGATGCATACCAAACTCGCGTAAAAGTATATTTCATGTGAAGTCTGTATAAAAGTCTGAAAACTAAAGCGTGTGTTGGATTGTTGGAGGTTTCATGAGGCTGGGTCCAACAACAAGAGAATAAGCTCACGGTTGGCCCAGTGTTAGTCCTGTATGGGAGAGAGTGCCCCGTAATACAAGTTTATGTCATTAAAAGGTGCAACTGCAACGCTTAATGATAAAATTTCAACCAGATTTGGTACAAAGCATTGTTTTAAGGATTAGTAATTTTACATTATTAAATGTTCATAATGAATATAAAAATAGTATTCCCAACTATATTTTAATACGCTTAAGCAGTAAATTAAATTTTGTCTTATTTTGCCCGGTTTATATGAAACACGCCTTTAATCGCATTAATTTACTATGAATTTTATTCTTTTTTATAAGTTATATGAGTTTGAAATTCCGAAAGAAAAATCCTAAGTACAATATTGTAAGAATTTAACGATACAACTGAATAAAAAATGAAAACAAAACAAATGAAGAAACAAGCAACAAATTTCTATAATTGCTACACAAAGTAAGGGAAGTAACTCTAATTGTTTTAGATAAATAATCAGGTGGTTACATTCGAGACAGGATCAGTCATGTTTAGGGAGCGCAAACCAGTCAGTTAGAAATTGTGTAATTTCTTGTTAACAAGGTTTGTATAGTGACTTGCTCACACAAGCAACACTTTAAAAGTTGATAGCTTTGGCAATTAAAACATAACATTCTTATTGTTTTAGAAATTAAGCTACTTTCGCTTTAGATTTTACTTTGTAAATATTTATAATACGCAACACTTTTATGAACTTATCAAATGTGAAGTGAGTATCAGTTGAAGCCTCCAGGTATTCTATCAGCATCCGCCTGAAAGAGGTAAAACCAGGAGGGGAGGGGGGTGTTTCAGTATAAAGAAATGAATTTAATATTTTACAAACAATACTTTAGCACTGTTTTTTTTAATAAAGGTTACGATATTACCGTGTATGTAGTTGATGGTGTTGTTTGTGTTTTTTTTAATTTTTCGAACTGCACTTTTTCACCTATGTGGTTATGATAAGAAAAACAATTTTTTATAGAACAACCATGGATCCCCGTTCTACTGCCCAAGATTTGCACCGATGTGACCTTTGTGAGACCATAGTACACAGCTACTGTGACTTTTGTCATGTCAACTTATGCAAGCTCTGTATAGGAGAACACATCTCAGATGGATATGACAAACATAAAATAGTTCCTTTCCAAGAAAGAAGATCAACCCTCATTTATACGAAATGTGGAACACATCAACACAAAAATTGTGAATTCGAGTGCAAATCTTGCAACAACATTTTTGTTTGTTCTTCTTGTACTGCATCTGAGCAACACAGGGGACATATTTTTGTAGATATATCAACTGTTTACAAGGCACAGAAAGAAAATATTGAAAAGGATACAGAAGAGTTAGTAAACCTTATTTCGCCTACATATGAAGAAATTGCAAGCGATTTGGAAAATCAGCTTGCCAACCTGGATGGAGGATATGAGAAACTTACAACAACAATGTCCAAACAAGGAGAGCAATGGCACAGAGAAATCGACATCGTCATCAACAGAATGAAAACTGAAATCAGCGAGATAAAAGTGAAACACAGAGACATTTTAGAGAAACATTTGAATGAAATCAAACAGATACAGTCTCTTATACAGCAAACACTATTAGCCATGGAAGAAATTAAGAAATCCACTGAAGTATCTTCGACCATTGAATACAGCTCTAAGATCAAAGAGTTCAGGAAGCTTCCACCCAAAGTTAAGTTTACAATGCCAACATTCATTCCAAAACCAATAGAGCGTGAGGAGCTGTATAGTTTGTTTGGAAAGATCATCTCATTATCTTCCGCTATAGAAGAAAATATCTTGTCCCTGAATCAACCCAAAGCTTTAGTCAGACAACTACTTGATGAACCAGAAATCGTTGCAACAATACAGACTGGGTATGAAAGACTACGACATGTTACCTGCCTAAATAATGGTAGCATATGGACGAGCGGGGAGACCAATGATATCAAATGCTTCAACATTGAAGGTTCACTTCTCCAGACAATCCAGAGAAAATCAGGAAAATTTCCAAGTGATATAGCTGTAGACTGTGATGGGGATCTATTGTACATTAGCGTTATAACAAGGACAGTGAATAAAGTTAAGAATGGACAAATAGAAGAGTTGATCATATTACAGGGATGGATGCCTGGTAAGCTGTGTGTCACCTCTACTGGTGATCTCCTGGTTACCATGTACAGTGATGATGGAACTCAATCCAAAGTTGTCCGTTACTCAGGATCTACAGAGAAACAAACAATTCAGTTTGATGACGAAGGTAAACCTCTGTACTCAGGAAATAGTAAAAGTAAATACATCACAGAGAACAGAAACCATGACATCTGTGTAGCTGACAGTTTGGCTGGTGTAGTAACGGTGGTTAATCAGGACGGGAAACTCAGATGGAGATACAACGGTCATCCCTCAGTTACCAAGAACAAATCATTTAAACCCCGGGGTATCACAACAGACAGTCAGAGTCGTATCCTGACAGCTGATCATAACAACCATTGTATCCACATTCTGGATCAGAATGGACAGTTTCTCCGTTACATTGATAACTGTGATCTGAAGAATCCTTATGGTTTATGTGTAGACAATAATGACAATCTGTTTGCGTGTGAGTACAACAAAGGCAATGTACAGAAAATTAAATATTTGAAATAGAGACTAAAATTTATGATTCTGATGTCATTTAAACAAGATTTGCACGTCACCATTTTCCCATTTAATCAATCAGTACGAATATATGTACTTTGTTTTCATTTCACAATTAATAAATAGAAAACGTGTGTGTAATCTGTGTGTTATCTGTGTAGTTTGATTTTAAAAAAGTTTGCAATTTACTAAAATCAAGTTTCTTATACTAGAAATGTGTTTTCCCTCAGAAAGATTATGATGACTTTTTCTACGAATGGGCTAAATATATCCTATCGAAAGCATTATGGAATGTTTATCAACTATTAAATGCTGGTTTGTATGAACTATTTATGTTTAAATTCTATCATCCTTTTCCTGCTTTTTGTAATCCATCGGGTAAAAACTGTATTATGTGGTAAAAGTAACAATGCGGCAAATATACTTTTAACTTCAAATTCACTGCTTATTTTCAATTCAATTTTTTACGAGGTCTCATAAAATTGGGAGGGGGGCAACTTCATGTTAATTAAATTTTTTTGTATGTAAATTTAGGAAAAATCTTTGCTGCGCAAAAAAGTTCACCCCCCTCCCTTCGGATGCCACGTGCCTGACAGTGCGTTAAGCTTTTCAAGTTTCAGATGTTTTATTAGGTTGGGCCATCTTGTACATTTGAGAATTAAAATGTAAACATTTCTTGAACTGGGCAAAACTGTTGTTACAAGATGGAAAAGAAATATGTATGAGGTTCTACATGTTATAAAGGGGATAGTTTATTGCTTCCCCTTAAGTTTTGCCTTATCCACCTTCTTGGTATAGGACATAGAAAAACCTCTATATCAGTTATTTGTCATTTATTCTCAACTACGTAAAGGCGATTTTAAAATTGAGCGAATTTATCACAACCATGGTTTGGCGAAAACAGTAAGGTTGTACCTGTATATACAGTAAATGTTAAGAAGTCGGGGTGATACATATAGAATATCACACTGTTGTTTTGATCTCGGCCCTGGTATTAGCCCGAGCGGTTGGTATCGGCCCAAGCCTGATATTTTATAGCCTTAAGTCAATTATCCCTATGGTCACTTCAGTTTCAGTTTCAGTTTCAGTTTATTTTCACTAAACACCATATAATGGTACAAGAGGTACATAAGAAGAACAAACATATTTACATATATACAATATAGTTGTAAAGTTCAAGAAAGTAAGTGGGGTGAACGAACAATATGATTAATTTTTGAAATAAAGAAACACAGTTTTCTTAATGTGATATAATCGACTGAAGACATGATTTCATAAAACTTTTTAGTGTTAGGAGAAGAACAGTAATATGTATCTAAAAACTGACTTCGTAATTTACTTAATGCCTTGCATTCTAATATAACATGAAATTCATCACCAATTTTGTTACAATTACACAAATTACAATAACGTTTACTTCTTTCAACAATACTCCACCTTCCTATTTCAACCGGAAGATGATGATTTGTAGTTCTAAACTTAACTAATATTTTTCTTAATTTACTGGGTAACAAGAGTAAGTAGCGTTCACATTCAAAATTTGTTTTATAAATTCTATATATAACACCCTTAGTCGATTCCTGAATATCGTTATGCCATTTTTGTAAAAATTGATCTCTTAACCTTTGGTTAACAGTTGTCTTAATCCAACTGGAGTTATAATGGTACGATTCATGATCACACCATAAATTTGAAAGCCCACATTTATCTAGAACATTTTTTAAAGAGCATAGCCATGGATTTAATATTTGTCCCTTATCAAAAAGAATACGTACATACATATATATGATTTTGCTTAACTTGTTTTCACTGCTATTGATTATGTTGGCCCAGAATGAAATCATTCTAGTAAAAATGGTTATATACAGAAGAAATCGTCCAGTTTCACCATATACCATGTAACTAGGTGTACAACTTTTCAGATTAAGTATATGTTTCAAATATTTTAAATGGACACGTTCAATAATCTCAATATTTTCATAACCCCAAACTTCGCATGCATACAATAAAACTGGTACAACAATTTTATCAAATAAATCTAATTGACACTCAATAGGTAAATTAAAAGTTCTTATCTTCCTTATAACTCCATACATTGATTTCTGTGCTTGCTCACATAGCCGTTTTTTTTGCTTTGAAAAATGAACCTGTTCTTGAGAAAATTACACCGAGATAATTAAATTCCTTAACTATTTCAATAGGTAAACCATTATATGAAAAGACATATTTGGGTTGACGACCTTTAGAAAATACAACAATTTTTGTTTTACAAATATTAACAGTAAGTTTCCACGTATCACAGTATCTATAGAATTCATTAAGGGCAAACTGTAAGTCGTTTGCAGACTCAGCTAGAATAACAGTATCGTCTGCATAAAACAGGATAAACATTTTTAAATATAAAAATAGTTCCTTTTCAATTCCCTCAGTAATTGTAGACAGTCCAGTTATGTTTTTATCTAACAAATAATCTTCTAGATCATTTATATACAAGGAAAACAAGAATGGAGATAAACTTTCATACTTACATACACACTTACATACATGTGAACAGGATCAGGTGGATTACTTGGCCATTGAATAGTATGTTTTTATAATTTTCCCTGCTCTAACTGAGTAGCCTTTGTAAGAGACCAAGGCTAGTATTTTTAGGAGAAAGACCTGTTTTCTTCAAGAGAGGATTTAGCTTATTTATTTATTTGATCAACATATTGGAAGCAGTCAATTATAGTAAGTGTATTATTATTTTGGTATTCTCTAACTTTAATAAATAATTCAATAGATAATAACAATATTTTTCGTTAATTGATACATTTGACTAATTCTACTTTTGAGGTTATATAATACCTTATTTATGAAAGAATGTATTTTATAAATTATCCAAGTAATTCATAGCTTTGATATCTAAGCTATAGTATCTTATTTCTAATTAATGTGAAAGGTTAGTTATTGTTACTATATTTAATACTTGTACTTAGAGTGTACTACCATTGTAAGACTTACATTCAGCAGCTTAGGATATGTGATTGTGAAACCTTGTTCCATAAACAGGTGATCGTTGCAAAGTTATATTTTATATTTATTGTATGTATCTTGAAATAATGTAATCTACAAAGGAGCTACATTTAAAGTTTTTATTTAATTAAATATTGATAATGATATAGAGCGTATTTCTATATTTTTGTAAATGTATTCAAGGGCAGTAACTCTTCTTGACCCTGAAAGTATGATGCATTATAATCAGAGTTATCCTTCTTTACAAATAGTTTTGATAAACTCTGAGCAGTAATGTATTTCATGAATGTACACTGGACAAAATTGCTAACGCACCATTTGAAATAAAATAATATTTACATCCTAGAATTTTTTAAAGATATATTTAATGTTTAAATAAGTCACCTTAATTATAAGTAAGACATTTAAATGTCCAAACGGATAAATGGATGCAATGTTAACCGAAGCGTGACTGTTCTTTAAAAATGCTCAAATCGTGCTCACACTTCTTTTGGAAAGATAAATCTTTACTTTCTTTTTTGTGATCTTATTATTGACGCATGCATTACTAAAACCTCACAAAAAACCCGACGGGGTATGGCGCGTTTGATCGCAGAAGAGCGTGGCAGGACAGTTGGTATAATGGTCTCTGCAGAATGCTCCTTTAGTGAGGTTAGAAAAAATGTTAATAATTGTACGATTACCGGGGATATTTGCTAAAACATGACACAGCATACTTATCAAATAAAAAAATGTCGTTTAAGGTAGCCAAAGTGTTTAAAAAGCACCACACGTCAATTGCAAGGTTGTACCGGAAATTTGCGCAAACCGGAAGTGTGAGGGACCGAGCAAGAATTCCAAAGCGTCGCGTAAATACTAGGAGAAAAGACAGACACATCCCATTTATACGAGCAAATGGAGCCCACACCTGATATTGATATGTGAATCACATAATGGGGGGTACCAATGTTTCATAAACAGTACTCAAAGCAACTGGTCAATAAGATTACAACAAATGATGTTTCATTTTCTGTATTATTATTAACTGTTAAAATAATATACTAATCAATCTTTGTTGCGTTCAGATCTAAAACAATTAAAGAAGTAGTAGGTGGTGCGTTAGCAATTTTGCCTAGTGTATATTTGAATATGACTGTATATTTTTGTGCTGAAACTTACTGTAAACATTAATCATTTTTATGCTGATATCTATTAATTATATACAGGGTTTAATCCTTTAATCCCTATACATGTATCTGAATAAATGAAGAGCCCTTCAGTGGACTTGTTGATCTTTGGGACAACCCACTACCACATTAATTCCACAAGCCTTGTTTCTCTCAAAAAGTAAAATATTATGGAATTCTTGTTTAAGAAAAAAAAGATATTATCGGGTTATGATAGCAACATTTAATTTATATTAGATTTTAGAAAGTAGTCCAAAATGACGAGCAACATTTCACAACCAGGTTAAAAGACAATGAAGCACTGAATAACTGATAATTTTGAAAGTGTTTCATGTATACAGTGTTTATTGATCTGTTCAACAATTTTTTAACAAATGACAACTCTAAAATGACGCAAACAAAAAATTTAATTGTATGAAACTTTTCTTGGTTTTTTTTTCAGATTAAGATATTTAACCACGCACGTTCTTGAAAGCAATATGAGCTGCAATGTTCATGTAAAATTGTTATCATATGTAAAATTGATATTTAACTACAGTGTATAGACGTCGGAACCGGGGGGGGGGGGGGGGGCTTAGCCCCCCTCCCCCCCCCAACTTTTTTTTTGCAAAGTTAGACCTAGCCATAATATATAATTAGGCACATAGCATCATGGAGGGTTCAGCCCCCCCCCCCCCCACACTTTTTCTCGTAGATGAAGATAATAGTTCTTAAATTTACCATGAAAAAATTTAAATATGAAGAAGTTGAAGTAGTAAGTACACTAATATATAGAGCCATTTTAACAAGACCTTGGACTTTCGGTAGTATGTAACTTTATCTATTGCATGCCTCAAAACAAGTTTAAAATGACGCTGGTTTGAAGTGAAATACTAGTATACACCGATTGCGTAGTCTTAGCTCAAAAGCCAGACAAATCTTGTTGATTTCAATGAGCTATGGCCGAGTGGCCAGCAATGAAATAGACAGGGCTACGTCACATTGCTGTTTGACACAACTACCCAAAGTCCAAGCTCCTGTTAAAATGGTTCTAATTAGGCACATAGCATCATGGAGGGTTCAGCCCCCCCCCCCCCCCCCCCCCCACTTTGAAGATAATAGTTCATAAATTACCATGAAAAAAAATTAAATATAAAGGTGTTGAAGTAGTAAGTACAGTAGCCCCCGTACCAAGTTTAATCCCGCCTTATGCCCACCTTCAAAAAAGCGGGAAAAGACTAAAGGTAAGGAGTGTACTGTATTACCACGTAATTGCATCGTCACAATTGCGTGTAACTTATTATGACGTCACAATATTGTCTAAGCATCAATAGCCTCAGCGATAGACACTATCAAGTTGTTATATCGATATGGGGTTGTTGCAGAGTTGTTTTGCGAAGAACAACAAGGTGGGAGTGATGAAGGAGGAGGCGGAGGTGTACGAGAAAGTGCGCCGTGCCATGGTCACTGAGGAGGTGACGGAGAAGAAGGGTGGGCTGGCCTTTGGTCTGACGTTTGTCTCAGAGGAGGAGCCAAAGCTGCCACCGCGCAGATTGACAGAGCTCAAGAAAGAGGACTTCGAAAAATGGAGGGGTATGGTACCACAATCAAATAATTAATTAAAGACTTCCATATTAAATACCAGTAATTCATAATAATTACTTTATACACTGCACTAGCTTAGTATTTAAGCATTGAATCATTATTTTTTGTAAGATGTGGTGTCATAACTGCAACGGTGTGTGCATACAAATTGAATAACGCGCGCTAACGCGTTATGAAAATTTGTATGCACACACTTAATATCTGCCTTATTCAATGAGTAATGCGCAATTAATGGAAGAGCCATTGGAACAGTCGAATTATGCTGACAAAGATAGTCCACAGCGTTTTAAATCATTGTAACACAATTTTACTTTTCATTCTGTAATCTGATGAATTTACTTTTAGTATACTAAAACAATAATCAACTTAAGTCATTTAACTGTTAGAAAATAATATTCACAACAATGAAATATTAATCAGCGTAAGCCTAATATCAGGTCGTAATCCGGTTTGAAGTCGCGAGGAGAGTCAGTCATGTTCTTTGAGAAATACTGAATGTATTCATACGCACCAGATTTGGTGATTGGGTCTTCTGCGTTATGCATAAATATCACTCAAATCAATAAGTGCAATTTAATAGGGGAAAAGAAAGTGAATGTAAATATAGTTACATAAACGTTCATGTTTTATAAATAGGTAACTATTTATGACGTGCATCTGGTAATCCATTTGTTAAACAACTAATAAATACACTTTATACGAGTCTTTAATATTTGAATTGTGTTTAAATTTCATAAATAAGTCATTTTTTTACAACAGACGATCAGGAAAAGGTCCAGTCCCAGAAACAGAAGCTGGCTCAGCAGAGAAGGGAGGAGGCCCTCATCCAGAAAAAGATCGAAGTCGCCCACAGGGAGATGGAGAGGCTGGAGAAATATGTCAATCTCAGTGTCCAATAACTGTCTTATTACAATTGATTTGTAATAAACAACCTTGATCCCAAAATTACACATGTTCTTCTCATATTATTTTTCTTGAAGTCTTTCATGTATACAGTATATATACATGGTTGTATTATCGTACTAAATGATGATTGTGAGGAAATGGTCATGATTTGAACATTATCATGATCAGCAATTGAAATATTGTGAAAACCCAGAAAAAGTTACACAAAGGTATTTTACATTTAGCGGCGGTACGTGGTCAGTCTAAGATGGCCACGTACGCGTTTATCCTGCCCTCTTTCGGAGAGATTGAAGCATTGTCAATCTGTTTAAAATCAGATCTTTGATCCGCTCCGACAATTTCGATTTCGATACACAAAGGCATTGTATGACTCTTCTGTGGTATTGTTTAGGGGATATCATATCATTTGATGCTGTCTAGCTTCAATATTAACAAACAATACATCGCTCTGTATACAATTGTATGAAAAGTGGGGCGGGGGGGGGGGGGGGGGGGGGGGGTGTTGTCATGGACGCCGTAAAATGTAAAACATGAAGGAATTGCTTGGTCGCTTGTCCATCAGAAAGGCCTGAGATGTTTTATCTTTTAATTGATCAAACCTTCTATTTATACTTAGCCATGGGACGATTTTGGAATCTAAAAAAACCCGTATATTTTCGATCCGATTACATATCCAAATCGCTACAAGATAAAGAAGCTTATGCTTTTTCTTTTTTTTTTAACATATATACATATATACCTGAATTCGATCCTCTTGTCGATTTGTTTTTTGTCAATAGACATGTTTTTTGTTGATCACAGAAATATTGCTTCTAAAAATGCTTCAGTTATTTTAATTATACACATTAATTCATAAAATACATTTCTTTTTTTTCTTTTTTTTTTCTTTTTTCTTTTTTTTTTGGGGGGGGGGGGGGGGCGGGTATTTATTTTATATTAAAAATTTGTTGGCGTCTGCATTTTATTGTTGTAAAGTGAAGTGAGAAATATGCCGCAATAAAGTACATGTATTGTAAAGAGTGAGAGCCTGTAATTAATTTGAAAAGAAAAGAATCGACAATTTCCATCCCACTACCTAAAAAACTAAGAGTTTATGATCCGTTGGTTTAGTATAATCGTATGGACCACCAAAAAACACGCCTTTATTTGTCAGCTTAATCTGTGCTAGCAATTTAAACTTCGCTCGCTCAAAATACTACTACTGGTATATAGTAAGCCGTTTTTGAAATCAGTATCCAAGTACTATTGGTCCCATTATCATGATCAGTAACACAATGCTACACAAAGAAACTTGGAACCATTGAGACTTGATAACCATTCATCCCCCCACCCCTGACTGCTGAAGATCGCACGTCAATACTGTATTGTTTTATGAATAGTACATTGGATCTAATGATGATTCAATCAATGTTTTAAAAAAAAATTATTTCATTTTTGCCATTAAAAAATAGGGAGTTAATAGCGTTTTTATCCATTAGATAATTGATAGTTTGTAAACTGTGTCGTTTAATTCTATAGGCAAAACAGACTCTTTACAATAACAAAATGAACCTTAATATTTTTAATCTTCTCTCGACTATATAATTATGATTGTAATGGGGGGACAATATTGTACGAAAGGCTTAAGGGTCGTTAATTTTATTACCTTATTTGTTCTAGCGTATGCTTTTACAAAAATCATTCCCCCGTAAAGTAATGGTTTTTAACAGGATGAAAAACGTCAAGATAATTCATGAAGTGCAAATACATGTATTGTATATTCGCGCTGCATAAAATTTGCAAAAAGCTTTGCTAATTATATACCCCCTCTTTTATATGCGTTAGCCATTTCTTGCGATTCAAAAAGTTTCCAAAAGCAAACAACACTGTATAGAATTTAATATGGCTACTGTATTTTTGAGATGTGAAAGTGATCGCGAGAAAACGAAAAGAGAGAGAGAGAGAGAGAGAGAGAGAGAGAGAGAGTAACCATTGTTATCTTTAATTTTTTTTAAATACAAGAAATACCGGTATTTCGCAAATTGAAAGAGAGAGAAAAAAACAGAAAAATAAAAAAGTGTGCCAGTACATATATCTGTCAAATAGAACTTTATGACGTTGATGAAAAATGATCTGTACCTTTCCAATAATTTCTCCCTTACAGCATTAACATTTTCAAATGATGGTGTCTAAAAAATGGTGTGGAATTCATAGCGGCTTAATCCTAAATGGTGTACAATGATGAATCATTTCTTGTGGACTACATGGACTACCTCGTGGACTACATGGACTACCTCGTGGACTACATGGACTACCTCGTGGACTACATGGACTACTTCGTGGACTACGAAGACAGCATGCTGCATGGCCAAAACTTTTCCCTTTTGATTACGTAATTTCTAAACCAATCAAATTCGGATATATAAACGTCACATGCAGCTCTCGGGTTTCAATAAAAAGCGCCAACGGCGAACAATGGATTTAATGAAGGCTAAAACTTTAGCGCCAAATGATGTGGATATGTGACGAAATCCTGATTGATGTAAAAGATCAAAGTACTGAAAGTACAAAAGGGATTATTCAGACTATTGTGATATTATAGTAAAAATAATGAATTATACCGGAAGAACTTATTATTGAATTATTGAATTAAAAATTCTCAGTAAACTGCAGATTTATTCCAGGTAAGCCATAGTCATCATATCAAATATCTGAACTAATTAACTGTCAGAATGGAATGTTGTCATCCACACGAAATATTGTCCTTAATATAGTATAAAGTCTACGCTCTTACCTTCACTCTGGAATACACTAATTTTTTATATTTACCGGTGGTCTACTAAGCCCCAACCCCCACCCCCACAACCCCCCTCCAACTATATACTAACCAATATGCCTTATACCACAGACTTATGAAAATAGATACTACTTCCCACTTCCTTCCTTTCTGGTTTTATATTTTGCGGAATTAATTAATTAATTATTTTATTTAATAATTAATTTATCTATTTATTTATTTATTTATTTTGCGGAATGTGTAAAATATTTGTCCATCTTTTTCTTTTGATGTAATCGATTTTACACATTTTGGGTCTGGTTACCGTCTTCAACCAATATACTGAAAAATAAAATATGTACAAACAACGTAAGAAACAATTTTTATTGTAAACAAAAAAAAGCACGACTTCCGCGTGAATGAGTAGTTTCTCTCTAGACATACTAAACAAAAACCCTGACTCTCCCGCCAGGGAGATTTCTTATTTATTTACTAATCTCTTCAGATTACAAGACCTATCTCAGGTCTTTTATTTGACTAAAAAATCTTCCTTGAATCAAGACTGCATTTCATTCTGTCTACCGGCAGCTGAAAAAAAATTTAAATATTTTTTTTGGTGCCTTGCCCTTTGTATTTATCATAATATCGGTAATAAGAGGCCAATATCTTAAACGTGAAAGGAGTGTAAGTGTAATATGATTACATGAATGGAAATAAGTGATAGACTGGGATCTCTCAGATTCTTAAAAAAAAATACAGGTACAGATAGGTAGCGCAAAAACAATACCATCAGCAAATAAAAAAAAATAACCGACCCCGATACGGATACGTGTGCCAAATTTACTTTTATTGTGGAAGTTCTGAAAGTTTCAATTTAAGTGCCAAAAAGCCTTGTTGTACTTTAAGGCTTTAAATGTTTTATTTTCATTCATTAAGGATACCATTCTGTGTTTTACATGAAAGTTGGATATCCTACATGTGTTATGCTTTCAATGGACAAAACAAAAGGAAAGCTTCGTTTTCTTCTTCAAAGACCTATTTTCAGTTGCGGATTCATTGAGTACAAAGGCCCTTGTCACTTACGTACCTTTAAGTCGACCGATTACATGTAGCGATGTATGATTTAGAAAATAGATATTGTGTCAAGCAAAAATTGGAGAGTAAAAATGAAAATGAGAAAAAAAGAGAAATAATTTCGCAAACCGAATTAGGAAACTGTTCCAAAAAAATATTGATTATTGTATTTAAAATTGCAATTCATTTAATGTTATTGTAAAAAATACACGATATTAAGCACGAGCTTCGTTTGCATAACAAAGGACTGAGTACTTTTTCATCAAATGTTATCAACAAAAACATCGAGTTCATTTAATTTCAAGGAAAGAAAAAACAAATGTAAATCTCTCCGCGTGTAAAAAAATGATTACCTTAACCGAAGTCCCCCGGTAATTAGTATGGGAAAGTCTGGATAAACAAAAGTTGTTAAGAGGAATGCAAACGCGATTTGTATGAGGTCAAATCTGAATGTCGCAAATTGACAAAGGCAGTTACGAAGGGCACCGAAACAGTTTAATTTAGTAATTAGTGTCTCTCTTGTTTCCCTTCGGTCCTTGAGTTCATTAACATTACACAGAACAGTCGTTAATTAACGGAAATAATTAACGGAAGTTAGAAGCATCCCTATTATCGGAGCTTTTGATTTAATTACAGTAATTTGTGATATTTACGAATCTTTATTTTCATTTCGTTCCATTCCGAACCTTAGCAGATATCGATCAGTCCAACGTACTGAGTAATATAAAAGTACGTTGACTTGGTTCCCAAGGCCCAATAATAAAAATAATAATGATAATTATAATATACCCAGTGTTTCATCTCAAATTCATTTTGTACACTTCAAAACTGAAGTATTACTCAATTCAAATCAAAGTATATTTTTTTTAGATTAAAGCATCGTTATTGACTTTATTCACGTTAAACTAAGAGAGATGTTGCAAAGTAAGGTCTGCTTAAGGCAACTTTTTAAACAGAACACATGAATTCTTTTGCCGTGCATATTATCAACTAATCGTCACCATGAATGGTTTTCAATGTGAAGGGGGGGGGGGGTTGTTAGTGATTGAACCATCAAAGGTATGGGATCAGTACTGAAAATTCTTATTTTGCGCGATTTCTTAATTTCGCGATTGTGCCGTTTTATATCATGTTGTGACAACAGTGATGGCGAGGTACGAAGTTTTGTTGTAATTGACCGGTGGTGGACCATCTATATGAAATGAAATAATTGCCAAATTTTCATTATCTGCGGAAACTGTTTTATGCTAATTCGCGCGGATAATATTCGATACATTTGTAGAACTGAATGTTAATTATGAATTATAATTATGAATTTACAGTACTATCATAGACATGAGATAAATACCCTGTTTTCATAAAATGCAAACCTGGATAAAATGTTTTATTTTTAAATTAGGCCGATATTTAGAATACTTTTCCTGGTTCTCTTTTACTCTTATTCTGATTATTTTTTTTTCTAATATTGTCTTCTCTATCAACCTTATCGAATTCTGCGGCGCGAATTTGGTTTAATATATTGCCTCCAGAAACAACTATGTCACGTTTTAAGACAGTATTAACATATTTATACCTAGTTCTGCGAATTTTTTTCCATCTTATACAAAAAATGATTGCGGCCTTTCAGGACTGGCGTGGTCGTGGAGATTAAAATAGAAAAGTTCATCACCAATAACACCAAATTATAAAACGAAGCAATATAATTATATACATGTATATATTTTTTTTATTTCTTATTTTTTTTTTATTTCACTAATCAAAAACACAAAATCCAGACCAGCATGCTTTTACAAATCCCGCTTTCGTTATCAAAAATCCTAGTCGGAATATGAAATGAAAAAAAGCCTCTTAAAATCTTTTTTAAATTCCATAAACCAATGGGGATATAATGTAATGTATACTTCAAACACTTTTATAATTACAGCTCAATTAAGGGTTGGGTCACAGGCAAAGACAATGTGAATAGATCCTTCTCATATTATACTGTAGTATTCTTCACAAGATACCGCAGCATTCCTATATAGATCCTCAATTTACACAGTTAAAAACCATTTCAAATAATTTTGCGTATACATGTATAAGGTGAAAAAATATATCAAAACATCAATTATCTTTATATTTTACCCGACAGGAGACGTACATTTTGAGAAATTTAACATTCAGCGTTTGTTGTTAACGAAATAAAAACGCGTATACAGTGGGGGGGGGGGGGGGGTTAAAATGTTTTGGTGTGTTGTTTTTCAATGTTTAATACTATAATCATCCGTTTAAACATTTTTATTCCAAATAATTAAAAACCGACTGCTTTTTACCATTTATCTAAAAGTTGATACGCATACATATACATCAGTAAGTTCGTTTCATTTCCAAGATCGTTCGAAAAACAACCACATATAAAAACACATCTTTTTTCGCAGTCACTGTGTTTATATCAAAATCATAATTTTGATAAATACTTATCTAGCTTTCCGGTTATATCAAACTGAAAACCAATTTTGTGAAACCTTGTACATTTTGCATATGTGCGTGGTCTAGTTTGAACTTTTGCTCCAACAGATGAATGTATGATGAGGAGGGAAACTGATTTACACTCATGTACTTGTCTCACTTTTACAGTTCCTTTGGCAATGATATACATGTAAACGCACCTTTTGTGTCTCTGCAATGGCGTCTCTAATTTGATGGCGTCATCGGTGACTTGGGCACACCAGAGCTTTCCGGAAAAGTTGTATTCGGAAAAAGTAAATGATAGGGTTCATGGCGTATTGTGCTGCTGTGATGATAAACGTGACCCGATACGCAGCCGGGGTCACGGCGTAAGGGTCGACATAAACTATGACCCTCGTAAACCAGTATGGCACATTGAAACACAACACAACGAAAAGAACCAACACAAAAGTTTTGATTATACCCAAACTTCGTTTGGACTTCGATGCCGTCGGTGTAACCGGGTTTTTTCCGGTCGTCGTGTACGGTTTTGATAGGGTCAGTTTTTGCTGCGTTACATTGTAAGAAACAGCGTTGAAGGTATCGTTCGTCTTTACGAAGGATGGTCCAGTTAACACCGTCTCCACTGACGAAACGCACGTGTTTTCGTCAGACGCATGCCTCGTCCAGGTCGAGGAACTGCATGCTACCTCTGAAGTACCCCCAAACGATACCTGTGCTGGAGGTCTAAAACTCCTGACACCTTGCACGTGTTCTACAGGTAATTGCAGGTGTTGTACGGGCGTAGGTTGAATTACTTTCTTCCAGTATAGATATGATTTGATCACTCGGTAAGTGCAACAAGAAGTAAGAATTGTTACCATCAACAACAAAAGCAGCACTGTGCAACCATATATAAACAGAATGTAGTCGTGGTTTCGTCCATACACTTCTAAGGGATTGTTCTCGTCAAAATCGTAGTTTATTCCCACAACGACACAAGCAAAAACTATGACGATGACGTAACTGAGCACCAAGTAAAGGGCCTGCCTCCATGACGTAAAATATCGTCTGTAACCCTCATAGTTTGCTCCAGAAGCCACAAACCGCTCTAGAGCAATAATCCCGTGGTGTATGTACGACTGTAGGAGCATGCAATCAAAGTACGCCCTGATTTTGGAGAAATCGTCCACCGGGGTGATTTTCCTGAAGACTGTGCCCGTTAATAGGAAAGGGCTGGTCAAGATGGCGTTGATGCTGAGGCAGATCAAAAATCGGAAGAAGCGGTGTTTCCTGAGTTGCGAGTTTCTTGCCATCACCACCAGGGGAACCAAGTTGCAGACGACAATTGCCAGGACGACCACGAAGGCCACCCACAGGTAGCCGTCACCAGGGTTGTTCGAGGGAGTCCCACCCAGACAGTTGGGGCACGGCAGTGTCGAGTTGTTAGCCATCCTTCTAGGGTTGTGTTCTGATTTCTACTGGCATCAAGGTTGTTTTCATCATTGCTTTTAAATGATAGGTCTCCAGATCGATAAACGACAGTCTAACTGACTGTGACAACTTTGTATAGAAGTCGACATAATTCTTTGTGTGTACGGATTGAAAGAGCTGTAATTAAGCGGGGATTGAAAATTTTGAAATGTATTCACACCCACACCATTAGGCCATGCATTTTTGAATTATTTTCAAAATGTGTTTTTATCACGAAAAATTGAATTAATATAAAAATTGAGTAAAGTACTACAGTAAGTGAATTGTAGTAACTTGATTCACAGAAGAATAGGACAAAGGAAGGAACGCATACAACAATGTGATAATTAAAGTTGACAGGTACCACATTACTTAATAAAACCATATAATACATAACATATAAATCGTGATGTGTGATTTTTTAGGAAATGATTTTGGTCATTTCTCGTTTTCAAAAACGTGTTTCTTTTTCTATCTTCTATCATCTAAAAAGTAGATTAGTATAAAAATGGCGCAAAGTACTACTAAATATGATTTAAAAACAGCCGTTCTGATACGCTGTTCAAGAGCGGTAGTGTGTATATAAGAACGGCTGATTTTAATCAGACTATATAAGAACTACTATAACAGTAATACAATAGATTCACACAGTGATAAAATTTACACAGCAATCTGATACAGTTGATACATATTATATAACCATCAATAAAAATATGAGAAACCAAAAAGAAAACGTGATATATGTGGAATTACTTAGGTAATGATGTCGTTCAATTATCATTTTCAATTGTCAATTATAGCACGGACTTTATTTAACATGAAGAATTTGCCTAACAACTCACTTGGAAATGATCAATCTTTTAAGGAGGCTGGGTCACGTGGGTGGTCAGCAAATTACCCGTCATTTCTACCTTAACAATTTTATAGATGAATTCAAAGCCATACACTATGATTTAGCGGAGGAAAAAATCAATATATTAAAGGAATAAGGAATAATTCTTTGAAAACTTTGAGGTATTAATTTTGGTCGGGGCGTGGTCAAATCCATAGGACCCGTACCTTGCTCCGTCCGAAATTATCACCTCATAATATTCAAAGAATGGTTTCTTATTACTTATATTTACATTATTTCCAATCTCTACACTTTCAAACAACATTTTAAACTCACTTTTTCTACACATATAGCACATGCTATGTATTACTACGTGGCGCAGCCAATACCATTTCTTCGGTCATGCTATATGACACGCCCATTTTGTGTCGTCCATCTTTTATGATATTATTGGGCTATAGGCTTCAAAATTGGTTCGTAATGTTACATATCATAGACAAAGACAGTTGAAAATGTAAATATTTTAATTTAGCTTAAAACTTTGACTGTTTTTGAGACAGACCTTACATCTTTATCAGTAAAGAGCTCTTCTTCTCAAGAAGATTCGTATATAGTCTTATAGATTATATAGTTGGCGCTAACGCAAGGTATTCAATTTGTCTGCACCGCCTTTGTGTGTTACAGGACCGATGACATCCAAAAAAAGCATTCAATGCTGAACTGTTTCATGGAAAGTGCCATAATGTTGAATTGTCCTACTGTTGACTTGTTCAAATTCTGCATGTTACGAGTCATCGCATCGTATTTGCGTCCAGGGACCTTATTCACAAAGCCTCCGTAAATTCCGCAGCTGTTGCGCTGAGTTTACGGGAGACTTGCGCAAACTTTATGGAAAGATTACGGTTGGTTCACGGTTTATTTACGAAGCTCCCGCAAACAAAGCGAAATTTGAAGATGGGTGAATAAGGCGTGTAAAATGCCCATATGAGGAATAATTAGATACGGCAAAATTAAAATATCATTAAATCTGATGCTTTTTTAAATGATAATTAAAAACAATGTATAGTTAACGTAACATCGGTTTGTAAGCTTTAAATATTTTACATATTTTAAATATTATAACTTCAGTGCCTTTTCTTTCATAGAGTGGGTCTGAGCTCAATATTTTTGTCACAGTCTAAATGCGGATTAATGGAATTTAAACCGATTTTACTCAACAAAAATATGGAGAGATGACCCACTATAGTTCAAAAATGTCATTTTGTAGCACAGCAATTGAACGTTTTAGAAAAATAATACAAGTCCGTAAATTCGTGGTCAGCGTCTCATATAGCATTTAAACAACTCACTTTGTTGTGAATGAAACGGCTCAGTGGTTAGAGCACCAGACATTAGGAAATTTTATAGAACATGGGTTTTTAGGTTGTGGGTTCGATACCACCAAAACTTATAGATTTATTTTTTTTTCTTATCGTTTTTTGAAATATTTTAAACTGAATATAGTTAAAAATTACCATTTTGTAAACTTGTATTATAACATGTCAAATATATTTAATTGAAAAAAGGAAAGGAAAGCTACGGAAATTATAATTAGATTCAAAGTTTAACAGAAGATTAAATCATGTTCATCACAATAAGATACTTAAATAACTTAATCATTTTTCTTAACGATTTAGGATTTTTAATGTGTTGGGGTTTTTTTTTGGTTATATTTTTTCCTAATCCTTTTAATTTCCGTAGCTTTCCTTTCATTTATTGGCCTTATAGATGAGACATCTGTGTTTTATGACATATTCCCTTCTATAATCTTTAGGCTGTCTCTTTTCCCCCTTAATTAGCTCTCTACATCCAAGTTCTATTCTTGAATAATGGTTCATGATTAGGAGGTCAGAATTTCTAAGTAAGTTTCTCTAATTAGTAGTCCCTCGTATGTTTATTATCAATTTCCTGACCTGTGATTCTCTGACGTCATCTGGCTTTCTTTTTTTTCTATTTAGGCGCGAGCTGACGTCGTTTAAAGAAGAAACAAATTCATTAACTGTCTTTGTTTCTTTATATAGCTTTTGTCTCTCTCTGATTTATTTAACTTCAAATTCTTGAATAAAGGATCTAATTTTTTTTTTAAATTGATTAAAATCGATATCACTGATAGCCTACTGCTTTCGAACAAGTTCAAGAGCGGTAGCGTACATTTTAGCATACTAGCACAGCTGATTTTAATCAGATTGAGTACCTTACATTACCTTCACCGGGGAATAATAATTCTATCCAGATTGAGTGCCTTACATTACCTTCACCGGGGAATAATAATTCTATCCAAATTGAGTGCCTTGCATTACCTTCACTGGGGAATAATAATTCTATGCAGATTGAGTGCCTTACATTACCTTCATCGGGGAATAACAATTCTATGCAGATTGAGTGCCTTACATTACCTTCATCGGGGAATAACAATTCTATGCAGATTGAGTGCCTTACATTACCTTCATCGGGGATAACAATTCTATGCAGATTGAGTGCCTTACATTACCTTCACTGGGGAATAACAATTCTATGCAGATTGAGTGCCTTACATTACCTTCATCGGGGAATGATAATTCTATCCAGATTGAGTGCCTTACATTACCTTCACTGGGGAATAACAATTCTATGCAGATTGAGTGCCTTACATTACCTTCATCTGGGAATAATAGTTCTATGCAGATTGAGTACCTTACATTACCTTGATCGGGGAATGATAATTCTATGCTGGTTGAGTGCCTTACATTATCTTTATCTGGGAATAATAATTCTATGCAGATTGAGTGCCTTACATTACCTTGATCGGGGAATGATAATTCTATGCTGGTTGAGTGCCTTACATTACCTTCATCGGAGAATAATAATTCTAGGCTGCAATCATATTTCCCTGCATGGAAAATAAATTTTTAAGCAATTAACTCTTTGAAACTTAACAAGTTATGGCTCCATTTCATGTTATAGTAATTGAAAATAGTTTGATTCAAGAATGAGAGCTACTGCGAACATTGTTGGCATTATTTGTAAAGTTCAGCAATAGTTTCGATAAACGCTATCTCTCAATCTTGGATAAGTTGATTAGTGGTGCTATCAAAACCCAGTTGTGTTAATAAAGAATTTGAAAATTTTTCCGTTAATTTTCCACCTGAATATTCAGCTTGAAATAAAAACACAATCGCTCATCTCAATTCTGCTTCAATAATTATTTTATTGATTCTATTGAATTTTGAAATAATTGTAGGAATTTTTTTTTTTTTTACTTATTCCACTTTATACTCTTTTATATAAGTTTTTGTCAAAATGTCTTCCATTATTCATGTGTTAATACAATATATTGTAATATGTTAATAAAATTTAACAGTTTTAAATAAACAATAAATACAAAAGAACAGTTTCAGATCATTTACTGTAAAAATAAACAATTACTCAGACTCTCATATTCTCTCACTGACATAAATAGCATACAAAAAATCATATGCAGGATAAAATTGGCTGAAAAATATGAAATGCAATGCTCAATATTTCAAATGCTTCTTTAAAAAAAGTCGAAAAGGTTTCGTAGCATGCATGTACATGTGATATATGCATGTTCAAACAACTTCTTATTTTTTGTTCCAAATTTTGTTGTCAAATTTTCAAAGGTTCATGCATGGGGATATCACATCATGGGTTTAAATTACATTTTTGTATAAAATGATTACATGATTGTATTATAAATTTTGTATAAAACGAATAAAGTTTTTTTTTTGTATAAAATGAATAAAGATTTTCCCAGTTTTTTTAAAGATGTAAATTCATGGGTGTGGAGAAGCCACCGAAATTGACGGAATTAATGAAAAATTGATTTACAATGAATTCTCTTATATTCCACCATACTTCCAAAGGAAAATATCCTTGACAATGCTTCATAGTCTTAACATCATATTCCTTAGGAAAAAATATGCACACTACAAGCTGTAAATCATAGGGGAATTTTAATGAAAATATCACGGATGGAAAAAAAAAAATAACCAGGCTTTGTTAATTTGTGTAAAAATAAGAAAATATTAGCAGGCATACCATCTAAATAACTTCACTCCTCTTACTAATATACATGCAATATAAAACGGTCTGCTTTGGTAAAACTATTGCATTGGGTAGACTTACTTTAATAAGCCCAGAATGTTTGAAAAAATGCATCAAATTTCTACCCAAAAAAGCACAGCAATATGAACACAATTTCCCATTTGCACATCATCTCACATCAAATGATCTCTAATAAAGAATTTACAAATTTTCTCTAAAATGTCCTGATCTATGAACTATGACCCCGAGGAATTCTGATCCATGGTGACATCTGCTGATTGGCCGGCTACTTTGACAATGTCATTTATATTGGCCAACGTAGCTCCGGCGGCTGAGATTGGTGTCATGGCAACCTGTATGTGTTGTTGATCTCCTGCTGTCATGCCGACGGTTGCCCCGGTGATTGTTTGGTACATGGAGACAGGTATTGTTACTATTCCTGGTAGAAGAAAAGAAGCTACTTGTAGTTTCAAGTATAATTCAAAAGTTATGACTATTTTCTTCAGTTTGCAGCAAAAATCAGTCTTCAAAACTATATTAATGGAGAGATATTACAACTTGTCTCAATCACAATTCCTAACTGCCATATACAGAGTATAATTCATTTCATAATATTAACACAAACAAAACCAAGTGAATTTCCTTTTCATCGCCACTGAGCCATATCTTACAAAAATGGCAAATATTTCCAGCAAACACATAATAATCATTTATAAAGTCATCAAAAAAAAATGAACAAGAAATATGAAAAGCGAAGATATGAAAAGCGAAGATATGAAAAAAAAAAATTTCACTCATTACAACCTACCGCCTATATGAGAAGAGTCATCAGCTAGAATGATTTGATGACCTTGACTGAAAGGTAGAGTGGTGACCTGACCTGTCTCCGGGTTCATCTCCATGGTGATCGGTTGTGCTGTCAGACCATGCGGAAGATCATGGTGGGTGGCCACATCGGCCAAAGTCTGCACCGCCTGAGTGGCTTCCTGCTGACCAATATTGGGGATCTGTGACCAAAAAAAAAAAAAAGCCAATACATTGTCAATGCAGTTAAACAAGGAGAAAATATAAAGCATGAAGCACTTTCTTTCTGTGAATCCTGCCACTTCCCCCAACTGCTGCTTTTTTGCTAGGAAAAAAAAAAAACTTCTCAAACTTTGTAAAATGGCTTACCACCACACTGACAGTAAAATTTATGATTGATCTTGTTTGACATACTTGAAAGTATCATTCACAGATCTTATACAGATAGCAACACTTTTTATGCTTACAACTTAATATTTTTCCTGTCTACATTTCAGCTCAAAAGTACCGGGGGTATTTCAACACTCACTGCAGGACAAACAAACACACTTACACAGTGAAAAACGGTCTGTGCCACACCAACTACATGTACATGGTGTGAAACTGTGAGTGTGTGTTCAACTGTGTTTCACAGTGTGAAATTCAGATGAACCACTGGTGAGGTAAAGACTTACAGCATGTACAACGGTGGCTTGTGTGCCATCAGCGAGAGTGACCACGGACTGGGGAGAGGTGTCTATCTGTATGAAGGACACCGTTCCGTCGGGGTTGTTGATCGTCTGCACCATGGTCCCTGCAAAAGCCTGTGCCTGGGGGATATGGTGTGTGGAGGGGCCAGAGTGGTCCTCACTGAATACATGCAGGAGATCCTCTCTGCCATGGTGTTTGTAGCAGTTTTTGACAATCGCTCGCAATGCTTCTGTCCAAGAGACCTGCAATTAAAGTTGCATATTAGGAAACATTCTACAATGAATTACATCAACATGCAGGTTTAACTGATTACAAGTAGTCTAAATTGCAATCTTTAAATTTATGTAAAATCAACAAAATAAACCGAACTTCGCTTCATCTACCACTCCCCCCCCCCCCCCTCGATCAATAAATAATATGATCTTTATGAAAATATGATAAAATTTGACCAAGGGAGAGAAACACCACAGAACAAATACTTTTCTTATCACTATTTAATGATGTCTGAAATAGTACTATTCATTGTTTGCATGTTTTTGAAGGGTCTCCCCAAAATTTTACCTTCCGCTTCTCCTCCTCTGTGCGGGCGTCACTCCTGACGTTCTGCCAGGGTAGATCGTCAGGCCACCAGTGGGGTCTGCACTCCTCCTTACCCCAGCCTGGTTTACTCCTCCCAGTAGAGTACTTCAGCATCTCCGGAATAAAGTTCCTAAGCTGGGCCTAGAAGATCACATCACATACCATAATAAAAATTTTCATATTATTAAATATTCAAGTTTTTATATGGATAAAACTGAAAAATCAATGTTTATCTAAAAAAAACAAAAGTATTTTTTCTTTCTCTTTTCTAAAGATGTACCAGTATAAATATATTTTAAAATTTTATCTTAGTCTTACTTGTGTCATTTTATCGACAGGGGTGGGGATTCCATCAATGTTGAGGGGAGGCAACTCATGCAGGCCTGATGTGTCTGGCTGAGTGGGCGGGGCCTGTTCATTGAGTGACTGCTCTAGTTCTTGGACAATCATGCTCTTGTTGTTTCTCATCTATTGGGATTATTCAAATACTCACATGTAACTTATTAATTCTCAATTATACATTAAAAATTTAAATCTGAACTGAAAAAATTATTCATTTTCATTCTGTTATAATAAGTATTAAGAAATTAAAAGTTCTTTTCAGAATTTATATTAGATCTATAAAGTCAAAATCATTAAAATTTGTGGTGGCTCCAATTGAGTGAAATTCATGGGGACATCTCATCCATAAATAACATCCCAATCAAATAATGGAACCCAGTCTTAATCTATGTACGTAGTACAAGTATAGCAACAAAATCACATTCCCATGAACCCTTTAAAAATATGGAAAATTCACAAAAATTGTCCAACCCTCCACAAATCAGACTGCTTCACAGTAACTAATCTATCAAGTGCTGTATTTGGACATTCCCTTACCACACCCTCTAGAGGCTGAGAGCCAAACACTTTGAAGGCGTTGATGGACTGGCTCAGTTTCCCGGGGGTCACACACAGGACCACGGCTTGCTGACCAATCCGAGTGTTGTATTCATCAATGGTAGCCTTCAGTTTCCTGTACCAACAGAAATTTATGTAACAAAAAATTTATGTAACTTTTAACAGTTAACATTATTTATATTGTATTTCTAAAAATTGAGAGAGAGAGAGATACTCATCACATGTATTATAGTTCATATTTTCACATAATCTTGGACAGAATTTTGAACAATTAACACTTTTGTTATAAAAACCTGGAACATTTCCTAGATCCCCGGATAGAAAAATTAGATTTTTGTATGTACTGGGGATGTATAAATATGAACTGTACCGTAAAAGCCTTGTTTGTTGCCGTTTTCTCTTTGACGGGTTGGTTTCAAAATGATGTGGATGTTTCCGCTTCTTGCTTGAGGCAATGGCTGCTGCTGCAGCAACTCCAATGGGACCTAACAAAAATAAATTGTTTTTATATACTATTGTAAGTGTAAAGGCAACTTGTCCAACAAAAATGTAAAAGTTAAAACTTAATGTTTTCCTCACAGGATTGATTAAACTCAATGTTATAAATTATATAACATTCAATATTATAATGTCATGCGCGGATCCAGAAAATTTTTCCAGGGGGGGTCCGAAGGATAATTGTGTTTGCCACGGGGGGGTCCGAGGCATATTTTCGCGATAATTTTACTAAGTAAATTTAATAAATTTTCATTTTCCAAGGGGGGGTTGGGACCCCCCCGACCCCCCCTCTAGATCCGCGCATGAATGTTAAATAAATGTATAACAGTGAAAATTGAGTGCAGATTCATTCAGAACATTTCCTAGACTGACCAGGACCAGGCTAAAGCTGGGGCGGAGTTAAAAATAAACACAGACCTGCAGCTGCCAGTTGAGCTGTGACATCGTCTTGCACAGATGAACTCAGAAGGTCGGAAGCATCGAACGAGGAGCTGTCCGGAGAACTCGGCTCACTCAGGTCGTCACTCATCATCCCTGAGCTGATGTGCCCAATCTGTTGAGTGTTGATGGTGATGGCGTTCATGTTGCCGACGTTTATCCCTCCAGAGGAGGTCACCTGATATGACATATTCATTGTCCTTCTTTCTACTATGAATCATACATGGGTACAGTAGCTGTAGATAGAAAGAATAATCTATTCATTAATTTTTCACATGGTTTGCATGATTATGTTTCACATTTTTAGATTTTTAAATCCCACATCCATCAAAAACAGTGCGACTCTCTCATCGCTGTATTTGCTCTTATGTTTGGGGTTGTTTTAACTTCGGCTGAAATTTAATTGATAAATTTATATGAATGGTGGAAAAGAAAAGGGAATTAATCCATACAAAACGCTTCCTTCATTGGTCGCCATATTTGATTTTTTACAATCGTGACCATAAATTGAATCAAAGCCATTTTCACCCAACTCTGTAAATCATTGTGTAGTAAAACACCGGGAGCATGTGTATATGTATATAAGTTCTACATATCAAAATAAAAGTTCTTCTGCGCATTCCGATTAGACTCAAGTTTACATGCGCATTAGGCTCGACGGGCGGGGGGACAAAGAATGCGACTGCGCTAGAGTGTGCGCGCACTCGCCCAAAACAACGGGCACCTGTCGAGCACATGGTGCAAAGGAACATTTGATTATGACCAGAAAAATGACTTAACAGTGTCTGTTAAATGCTGACCATAGTAGAAGACAAAATCGGGACACGTTTAACATAAATTATTCACCGGCATCATCGTCAAATATGCTTTGTTCATGCGAAAAGTCTCGTCCAATCTAAATATGTTGTATTACACATTTTTGGGGATATGTAAACAATCTATAAACACACTGAGGACTTCTCCTCATTCATAAACTAGAATTCATATCTTACCTTTCAAACAAATTCGACAATCGTCATTTCTTCCGCAGATTGGTAAATTCCTGCGCCACAATTTGCCAAGCGGATCACACCGTTTTGTATATCCTTCCGCATAAAAGTAGTTCCCGATAATTTTCAATGGAGTCTACTGTTTCGCTTAAAATTTTGTTTGTTTTTTTTTCTTTCTAAATTTAATTGGAAGGTGTTGTTTTTTTTTAATGTTGATGACATCAATTAAATCATTTTGTCTTTTACAAAACAAAAAAAAACCCAAACACACACACACACACACACACACAAACAAATCACAATGTAAATACATGTCATTATTTAAAAATGATTATTTTGAATTTTTTTTATTATCAAATTTTTTTTAGAGAAAACATTAAAAAAAACTTAATTTATTTCTTTACAGGTGAAAATGCAAATAATAATTTGATGTTTTAATTAATTTCTTTTCGCACTAAAAATTACATGTAGTAAGCATTTGCAACTTCACCCCCCTAGTTTTCTTCCCAATGACAGTGACATCGAGTGACTGATGCCAAATTATAAATATATCATTTATTTTAATTTACATATATTAAAACCCCATTACCGTGATAACATCAACTGGCAAGATTGGATATATTAATATATACAATTTTGCGTCAATTTCACCTGTTACGGTCAAAACATTTGAATATTGGCGGGGACAAATTGCCGCGGACGTCTGAGAAGTCATTCGAATGTTTTGACTGTGAAGGTGAAATTGACATAAAATGCATAGGCGTCGGAACCGGGGGGGGGGGTCGGAACCGGGGGGGGGGGGGGGGGCTAGGGGGGGCTTTGCTAAGTTAGACCTAACCATTAGACACATACAACGTAGCAGAATAGAGGGTTCAGCCCCCCCCCCCCCCCAGTCCCACACTTTTTATCGCAGGAAACATAATTGTTCCGTAATGTATATGTTTGAAAGTTTGAGAAGTTGCATGGAGTCAAAGGCATACTAGCCCCCCCCCCCCCCCCCCCCCCCACGATTTGGTTTTGGGAATTAGGCTTTTCTCTCTCAATTTTTTTTTAGGATCGAACAGTCTAGCCCCCCCCCCTCCTTTCAATTTGCCTCCGACGCCAGTGAGATGTATATATACTAGTAATTTCCAACCTTGTCAGTTAAGTTCCGCGGTCTTATGTAATACGAAGTTTTAAACATAAGAAAATCTATATTACTTTGGCGCGTTGATAACTTTGAACAATGAATAAAACAATATATGCTTTTTATATAACTTAATTGGGAAAGTGTTCTGGCTTTGAGGACGGGACGCTCCCTCTATTTAGAACCATTTCAACAATACCTTGGATCGACTTTCGGTAGGATGTAGCTATCTTTTTCTTGCATCGAAACAAGGTCAACATGACGCTGGTATATCAAGTGAAATAATGCACCGATTACATACGTAGTCTTAGCTCAAAAGCCACGCGGACAAATCTTGTTGTGTCAGAGTGGCCAGCATGCAATGAAATACACAGACCTACGTCACATTGATGTGTGACACAACTACCCTAAGTCCAAGCTCTTGTTAAAATGGTTCTATAACCTTGACCCCACCTGTTTATACATGTGTATATATATATACAAGTAAATTCTCTGTAAGCACCAGAAATCCTTACAATAGTGATGGAAACTTTAGGCATATGCTAGAAGGGATAACTTGATACACTTTCATCAAATTTGACTGCTAATTACTAATTTTAGGTACCGTTACCATGGAAACGATACCCCCCCCCCCAAAAAAAAATGTGGCATCCAGGATCCCAAAATCACTCTATCTTTTTTTTTTAAGAATTGTCAGTAATTGATTAATTGTGATCAGATGTGATATTAAAGATAATGGGTTGATTAGGTCAGATGCGTGTACAATCTATATATAGAAAAAAAAAATTATTATTGAATATATATATGCACACTACTTTTAAGTTAATATTGCACATGTCACAAAATTAACAGTAAATTGCTTCATGACTATACCAGTTAGCACTTACTTAATTATCAGTACATCATGTACAACCTTTGTAAACAAAGACGTGAGTTTTCACGACACGGGTTTTGTTTACATTTATTTACAAATAGTTGTGAATTTTGTATAAAGTTCTATTCGTTTTAGTATACTCGTCAACTGATATCAAAATTTTACCCAGGCATTTAATTCGAAACACCAAACACAAACATTTCTACAAATGCAATATGGAATATATAAGATTTAGGGAGAGAAAAAATCGTGACCATGTCCCTTTAAAGGGACTACAGTATACTATATATGTAGATACGATTTGAAATGAACATGTTATTTTTATTTTTATGTATAAAATGTAGTACTTGTGCATTGGAATGATTCGCCAAGATTTGTTGAATATTTGAATTCAAGTTAAAAAAATTAAGCAAGATACAAGGGAAAGAAGTCTTAGTTCCATGTATGTAAGCAAAGCTCGAGTGTAGGTCTTATATTTGTTCACATGCGAATAATGTAAAGAAAGTATCATTTCTCTACAATTGACAAAAATCCTCGTGGTATATAAACAAGATAAACTGTTTCAATGTGTTCATAAATAATTTCATCAACAACAAATTAAAAAAATGTAATATTAATTTGAAAGTTATACCAATGTACCGGTAATACATGCATACGTAAACAACAACAAGACTCGAGCTTTGTTTACAAAACAAGGAATTCTCAATTCTAAGCTCTGTAATTCGATGTTTGACTTCTATTGACAAAGCATTAAACACATCCATATTGACCATTCTAGACAGTGAAAATGGAAAAATAAGTTTTTAAAATACTTGATCTTCAATCGTGTCTAATTAAGTCCCTTCAAAAAGTTTTATTAAGAAATGCACACTGTCAGAGATAAGGAGTAAGATACACATATTTATTATTTCAATTTACTTTTTATTGTTATTTTGAAATGAGCAGGCGAAGTTGGCCAATCGTCCCAATATTTGAACCAATCACTGGAAACTATTAATCTCAAGGAGTGTATTGCGCAATAAAGGGTATTCATACCTGTGATATATATGCGTCATATTTGGAAATAAATCCAGATATTTTTTCATGAAATTTCCTTTTCCTTTCCAATTTCGTAGGATTTATATTTAGAAAAATATTCATGTGGACCAGTGGCGTCGGAAGCAAATTGAAACGGGGGGGGGGGGGGGGGTTAGACTTATCAGAGCCCCCCTCCCCCGGTTCCAACGCTTATGTGGACGTAGTAGAGACGCCAACTGAATAAACTAGAACAATGTATAATCTCTAGAATGATAAAAACAATGATATATATAGAATATTAGTCAGTCATGAACTGTTTTTATTTTGGTTGTCATTGCACATTACTTGTGGGAAGATTTTCCCTCACGTACAATGTACCATCAAGTTGTGGTTTACAATTCTGTTAGATTAGTCAACATTGTATACATAATATATATAATCATGGTTATGCCAGGAACGAACAAACATCTTACTTCATTCACGCATTTTAATTAAATTAGTCTAAGTTTCTTACTATAATAGTTCTAATTCATGCATTCAAATGAACATTCAGACTATTTTTCCATACAAAATATTCACCAAAAAGAAATGATGTAACTTTTGAAAAAATTACATATCCTAATTGATTAAACTACATTTTTAATTTTTTCTTGTTCGGTTTCACACTTACGTGAACTATGATCCGCTATCAATACAACTAGCTGTGGATTCCTTTTGACATCCAAGTTTTAAACAGTATTGCACGACGCATACACATGAAGAGGTAAAAAAAATTAAAATTTGAAGAAAAAAAACAACAACGTATAAATAGTTCATAAAATGAATGCATCATGGACATAAAAAAAATTAAATATACTTTTTGATTGAACAAACATAGGTAAAATTGCTTATTGGTATGTTTTTATGTTTATCACATATCTATCTATAGTGTCTATCTATCACAGTCTTGTCATTATGACGTCATATATAGCATCATACTCGCAATGTGAATCAATTGGTCAACTATTTTTCCTACCCTGGCCTTTAAGATTCCGACTTGTGTACAAAACCAGCTACAAACTTAAAGTGAAAATGTTGGGGCATAATATCATATATCGAAAATTGGATTAAATTCCTGCAGCGCAATTTAAAATTCAGTTTATAAAAGAGATTTAGCGCAAGGTCGTCGGATCGAGTAGAATGAAGCGTGTTGATTTAAATCATGAGGAGGCGCAGAGAAATGTTAAAACATTAGTGTAAACATTCTTTGAAAATTAAGACACAAGATGTTACGGTGTTTCCGAATGCGCCCCCCTGGGATCCGCCACTATTGCCGTTAATTGATTAGAAATCGATCCGTAATATAGGACATGCCTATGTTATTTTCTTGCAGCAAACAGAGGAATCTTTAAAGGTACTGGCTATTAACGTAACTCGTCTTCTAAATTTTAAAGAAAAGAGAACTTGGCAGCTGTCCAAACTGTGTACACATATACACGTACTGAACAAATTGCCCGTACATACATGGTATGTAATTGTTAACAATTTTAAAAATTATAAAACTAAATCGGAAAAAATGACCTATGAACAGTTAGTGGAAAACAGATCTTCAATAAAATATTAATGTCAA